>CABFWB010001014.1:0-51811 GCA_902151455.1 Timema bartmani | reverse complement strand
CCCCAACCTTCTCCCCCACCCCCTAGTTATTTCCTCCTTGAAGCCACCACCAGCTCTTCCCTAAAGAAACCACCGTCTGTTTTTCTCAGCCACCCTCGCACCTTACCAACCCTTGCTATCGTTTCCTATTACCATTCGTCATTTTCTCGCTTCTTCTACTCTCTGTTATTTTCAACCACTACCTTTTTTTTTACATTCCCTTTAAAAAATGTTTTTACTTTTTTATCATTTACAGAATATTTCTGTATATAACGAGACGCTTTACAATTCATTGTTAGAAGAGCTCTTAATAATGGGAATAGGCCAAACTTCAAAGAGAGTGATCAGCGATTATTTAATATTTTATGTGACAAAAAATGGTCAATTAACCGAATGTTCTTTAGTCGCAAGGATAATGAGCTTGACACTAATTCTAGAAACCAGGGTGTAATCCTAAAAGGCCTTAAGAAGGAAATTTTACTTTACAACTCCAGGAAAATACTGTTTAGGTTACTCATAGCTATACTCAAAATACATTTTCATTATCAAGAATTGTTAACGCCCCATTTTTTTAGGTATTACAATTCAATGTTACATATATTACATTTTTAAATTATCTAATAGATTCAAATTTTAATAGAAAGGGCAAAATATGATAGCATTAGCATTTGATTATTTTATTAGTGTTAATACCATTACATAAAATGACAACTAAATATCACATGACCTCACAAATGAATACGGCAAAGTGGAATTATTAACTTTTCTAACGGTCAAATAAGGCACTTACTATGAAAATTTAACTTTACCTTTTAATGAGCGTTAATCCGGCGCCTTTTGGTAGGGGGTTTAAATATTGGGAACCATACAGTGGTTTAGAAATTACTGCGAGCAACATAACATTTGGCAGGGGATGAATTTAAATATTTAGTAAAGATTTTAAATAGCAATAACAATATTATATTTGAAATTAGGAAAATAATACAGTTGGGAAATGCATACTATTACTCGGTCAGTAAGTTGCTGGTGCCAAATAATTTTAAACTCTGAATATACAATACAATAATAAATTTACTGGTTGTTCTCTATGGGTGTGAAACATATTTACTTACCTTAAATGACGAAAATAAATTCAGTCTCTTCAAAAACAAGGTGCTTAGGAAGATATTTAGCCCAAAAAGGTATGAGGCTACTTGGGGGTGGAGGAGGTTACATAATAATGATATACATACCCTGTACTTATAACAAGACATTGTTAGGATAATCAAGTCTCGTAGATTACTGTAGGCAGGGTATGCAGGGAGAGTGGGAGTTTCTATAACCTATTTCAGTTTGCTGACTGTCAAACCCATAGAAAGAGACCATTGGAAGAGCTAGACGCAGATGAGAGAATAAATTTAGAATGGACCTGAAATAGATTAGATGTCGTGAGTTGGAATGGATAGAACTAGCTCAATATAAGAAAGCAGACGTACTTTTATAAGTTCAGCAATGAACTTTCGATTTCCTAACGCCATAGATTAAATATGTTGGTATAATCAGTTGGTTTAGAAAGTGCACGTTAAGTACCACAAATAAAAAAATCTGCTTTTCTAGCCAGTAATATATTAAGCTTACCTGGACTAATTACAAATGTGTTGTGTCTTATAATTCGGATAAAATTAACCCCTTCACTTCTCACTCAGGACTGATGATGCCAACAATTTCGTAAGATCTATCTATCAATATATTTTACTTAATTTACCAAATCTTTGTTTAAAATTATTTTTGAAAAACTAATTTCTTAGTTTTTAATATCACGATTAACTTTTTTATAGTTAAAAAATTTTAATTTCGAGATTATGATGAATGCTTACGTTTTAAAATAAATGGTACGGCGCACCGCACAGACTTTCTCTCTCTTTCTATAAACTCGTAAGATTTCTGAACGGAATAATGTACATTGTATCATCATCACTCCACAAAAGAACACACATAAAATAATATACAATGATATATAATCAATGAGAAAAGAGGCGCATCTTTGTTCACCTAAGAGCATTTCAAACAGTTTAATGTCTTCCACAAGGGTCAAAACTTCGTATTAAAATTTCGATTCTGGTTAAAGTTTTAACATTTTATAAGGTGTTGCAGATCTTCAAGTCATCGCATTGATATTTAATTATTCATATATACATTTTGACCAATAAAAAATGTAAATATTGACTATTGAGTCTAAAATGGAGATAGATCATTGCTATGCAAACATTTCTCCTAAGAGATTTAAGGAAAAATACCATACTTTTTTAGATACTTATATTTAATTACTCTATGGCATTGGAGAATTATTGCGTTAAGACTTAAGTAGTATATGTTTACAACTAAAGCTCACAAAATTGTATTAATATATTTGCAAATATCTCAGAAACTGCTGCTTTTATAAAAATATATGTCAAATAAAAGTTTTTTATTTCTAATAGTCCTACAATTTTGCAATGATAAGTTGTTTAGTTTCTCCAATAGTTGTGGAGATACGGAAATTAACGCTTCTGTAAAGTACCCTAAAAATCATTTTCATAGGAAAATGAAAATAGCCAGTTTATTTATAATCTTAATCAACGCCTAGATACGAATTTTAATCAAAATCGTTTGAGCAGATTTTGAGAAAACCAAATTTTTCTCTTTTCGCCCTTCAGTAAACTACCCTTAATTTTAAGTTTTTATAGACACACAGACAGACGGCATTGCAAAGACTATTTTTTAGGGTTCGGGGGGTCATGAGACGTCGACATCCATCAACATTTCAGGTTAGTTTTTTTTTACGGTCGCAATACTTAAACTTTAATGTCCAAAAAGTTAAAAAAATTCATATAATTGCGTATAGATTGAAAGTTATTGATTTTATAAAAATATGTTTCGGATAAAATATCTGTATTATAAATATATATACATATTTGTAATGCTAAGTAATTTCATATCTCAAATAGTTTCGGAGCTATTATAAAAAATGTTAATTGACGCATCAGACCGGAGCCCTTAAAGCCATTTTGCCGAAATATTGAGGGTAGCCATTTTGTTTGGAATATTTATTAATGTTTATAAATGAAATTTAATCAAAATCGTTAGAGCCGATTTTGAGAAAATCGACTTTTTCTCTTTTTGCCCTTCAGTAAACTACCCTTAATTTTAAGTTTTAATAGACACACAGACAGACGGCATTGCAAAGACTATTTTTTAGGGTTCGGGGGGTCATGAGACGTCGACATCCATCAACATTTCAGGTTAGTTTTTTTTACGATCGCAATACTTAAGCTTTAATGTCCAAAAAGTTAAAAATATATATATAATTGCGTATAGATTGAAAATTATTGATTTTATAAAAATATGTTTCGAATAAAATATTTGTATTATAAATATATATACATATTTGTAATGCTAAGTAATTTCATATCTCAAATAGTTTCGGAGCTATTATAAAAAATGTTAATTTACGCATCAGACCGGAGCCCTTAAAGCCATTTTGCCGAAATATTGAGAGTAGCCATTTTGTTTGGAATATTTATTAATGTTCATAAATGAAATTTAATCAAAATCGTTAGAGCCGATTTTGAGAAAATCGACTTTTTCTCTTTTTTCCCTTCAGTAAACTACCCTTAATTTTAGGGGTAGATATCCAATTCCAAAAACCCCTCGGGGCAACCCTATGAAAACCCTAGATATCAAGTTTCAGCTCAATCGGTAAAATAGTTTAGGCTCTAGTTGGAGGTACAGACAGACAGACAGACAGACAGACAGACGGAAATTCAAAAACCACTTTTTCGGATTCAGGAAGTCATGAAACGTCAAAATTCATCAAAATCTCGACCTCGATTTTTTTGACGATCACAATACTTTCTCTACCTATAAGATAGAGAGAAAGTAAAAAGTGGATTATACTGTCCCCATGTATGTATGTCTGCCTGCCTGTCTGTCTGTCCCTGCCCAAGAATCTGAAAAAAAAGGTTTTATTGATTTTGTTCAAACTTGTTATGTTATAGGATAATACCATAACATTCTTTTGTTTAAACCCTAGCCCTTCAATTAAGAATAGTTTACTAAAAAGTTTTTTTTTTAATTCCAAAATTTATAAAAAGGCTCAAATTAATTTGCTTAAAATGCATATCTAGGATTTGTTTGACATGACAATTGGAACTTGTAATTAGTTTATGGACAATAATAGGTTAAGGATTAGTCTACTTATGACTGATTTTTCAAAATCTTGAAATATTTACAGATAGCGATAGCGATTTAGTTCCAAATCGGTATTTTGGGAGTGTTTGGCATAAAAAATAATTGTGTATACTTGTTTTTGAGGTAAAAACTCATTTATGTGTAGTTTCCAAATCAGTATTTTTTCTTAAACTAAACATATTTTACAAATGATTATATTTGGTTTCAAATGGATATTTTGAAATTTTCAAACATGACAAATAATGTATATTTGTTTTGGGGTTGAAACTCTTTTATAGGTAGTTTACTGATGAATGGTTTTTTAAAAAATTTGAAACATTTAAGAGCTGGCAATAACGGTTGTTTTCCAAATGGGTACCTTTGGAATGATTGACATGACCATTAACACTGTATTTTTTGGGGGTGGTGAAATGTGATTTATGTGTAGTTTACTAATAAATAATTTATCAAAAATTGAAATATTTCAAAACTGACATTAACGATTTGGTTCCAGATGTGTTTCTTTGGAATGTTTGACATGCCAATTATTATTATTGCTATTAGCACCACGTCTTACTACCCTTTTGGGTTATACGTACGTACTTACGTTAATATGTAATGGTAGGGTGATTGTGAGATGAAATGGAGGACCTACAGCTTAACGTGGGATCCGAACCACTGTGGAGGCCTGGCATTCCACACATTCACAAGTTGTGATAAATACACGTCTTTTCAGAGGTGAAGGAAGGGTTAGGCAATCAGATATATCTGTGCCGAAACTGAGGATTGAACCCCGGACCCCGATCATAGAAGTCTGTCACCATACCCCTAGACCGCCAGGTCACCCGACATGACAATTAACATTTTATATTGTTTTTTGGGGTAAAATATAATTTATGGAAAGTTTACTGATTGATTTTTCAAAAACTGGAAACATGTTTAATATGACCCTCGCGATTTAGCTCCAAATTGATATATTTGGAGTGTTTGATATGATAATTAACCCTACTTAGCTTGTTTTGGGTAAAAATTTGCTTGTTCAAAAGAAGTTTGAAAATTTACATTCTGAATATAACGATTTTTCTTAAAAGTATATCTGAGGAGTGCTTGACATGAACATGACAAATTAAGCAGTATACTTGTTTTGGGGGAAAAATTTGCTATGGATAATTTAATAGTGACGATTTTTATGATTTGAATATTTTAAAAAATGGCTTTAGTGATATGGTTCAAAACTGGTGATGGGAGACTATTTTATACATCAATAATAACGTAAATTTATCCATCCAAAATAAATAAATTTAAGGGTATTTTACTTACAAACGTTTTAAAAAGTTTGATGCTTTTCAAATTTACCTTAAATATTGAATTAAAAATGGGAATATATTGTTAGTTTTTCACTATAAAATAATAAGCATACCTTTTTATTTTTACAAATAATTAATTTTAGGGTAGTTTTGTGAAATATATTTGAACAATTTGGTCTAGAATTCATATATAAATAGTGATTATTGTTATAAAAAATATGTGATTTTAATATATTAAAATTTAATTAATAGTAACTTATTCAAAATCTATTTTTGAATTTTTTTTTTTTCAAAAATATAATACACAAAATTATAGAAAGTCCATTCGATTTTATTGTATCATTTATTTTCTCCAGTGATACACGTTTTAGAACTTACAAGCATTTAAAATAAAATTTAGTTTACATTCGTTCTTATGAGGACAAACATTGTATTTATGATTTTAAGATTGACTTGTTTTATTGTTTGAATACCACTAATTTTATAATAATAACAATAATTGGGTTCTTAAATTTTATTTGTTGTTTAACACCAAGTAAACTTAAATGAGATTTATCTATAAAAACTCAAACTATTTTGATAAAAATTATAAAATTCATTCACTTTTAGATTTTGAAAATAAAATCGTTTTAGCTATTTTCGAAATATTCAATGTCTTTTAAATTTAGTCGTTAGTCAACTTATTCAAATTTCTAGGGTAGAATCCAACTCACTATTTTGCCTCAAAATATGACCAATTATTATTTAATTATCAAGTTGAAACAAAGTCCATCATACCGTTTTATTTTTAGCTCCTTTTACAGACAGACAACTATGCAAACATGTGGACAAGCATTATAATGGTAAAGCTAGCTTTTTTGAGTTCCAACTAACAGATAAAAGTACATATGAAGAAAATGTAACCATTACAATAATTTCTATCCATTAACAGTTAAGAATGATTTTCTTCCACCTTTTTATTTAGTATAGTTTTCAAAAATTCACAATAAACAATCCTTTATAAGAGCACCTCTATTGAATCGAACAATTTGAACGATAAGCCTCCTTCAGCTACCACGGTAGTATTATAATTCAATTTCGAGACCAAAGAAGAGAAAACGTATTAGGGTATTAAAATCGTATTTCTCTTTCTCACTATAGAATTGAAATATTTCCTGTAAAAGATTATTTTTTATATCTCTTCGAGGTGAATTTGTAAATGAAATTCAAAGACCTCTAGGAGTAAAATGCCTTGTAATCTTTGAAACACGTAATATATTCTTGCCTATACCGGAAATTCACTCTAGGTAGAGATGCGTTTTTTCCCCCTTCTCTTACTTAAGCCGATTACGTTATAACGGTGTGTTTATAAAATCAATAAGGATTTTCGGAAGGTCTTTTTCTTCATTTAAGGTTGATGGAAATATATTTTTTTTATATAAAATATATTAAATCTTTATACATCAGGGTCAAGGAACTAAGATGGAAACCATTTGTGGTTATTTACTTTTGAGATAACGTTTATTCAATTAAAATATTTTCAGATATCTCTATGTTTCACAGGAAAATGAAAAATTAATAACAAATACCTTAAAATTGTTTGTATGATAATAATAATAAGAATAATAGTATTAATTTATATTATATTCTAATGCTATATTTAACTTAAACTAAAATACCTTGAGCTCGAATT
The DNA here is from genome assembly GCA_902151455.1 of Timema bartmani. Lineage (NCBI taxonomy): Eukaryota > Metazoa > Arthropoda > Insecta > Phasmatodea > Timematidae > Timema > Timema bartmani. The sequence continues at coordinate 44,665 of CABFWB010001014.1, read as the reverse complement.
GAATAAATAATGTTTAGTATATCATGAAATAATTTAAAACTTGATTACAGTGTTGGGTCAGTAAATTAGACCAACCATGTGTAGATCTCAATATGATGTCTATAGGGAGGTTTAAAGACATAATAAAAAACTAATATAAGATTTGATCTTACCAATATTGTGCAAAATATTGACTCGTGAGGTTACGATTCATTCCTGATCGACCACATTGAGGTGGAATTCTACACATCTTTTTTTCTATTTTCTATTTGGTAAATAGTGGTGCGTTTTATTTTGTATGTTTTTTATATACTCCTCCCCCCCATCCTTAATCACCCCTTCTTTGAATTATATCTATATGAAATTTTGAGACCATCAGAGCTGGGTGTGATTTATTGCAATTGACTATGACCTGTGAGGTAAGGGCATAAACACCGATCATTAGAAACGTTATTTTTCATAGCACGGCTCATATTCCTTTCCAAAGAAAAATGTTGGTAAATTCAACTAGGGTTTTTCCCTCTAGTTTCTATTAAAAAGTGTATACAAACTTGAACAAATCATAATAATAAAAAATGCCCAAAATGTAATACAATGAACGTCATCTGATGCTTAGTTATAAAGATGGTGGCACCGTCAAAGTGGCAACATGTACTGCGAGAAATGTTGTTATTCGCGAAGCAGTATGGGGAAACAAGAAAGAAAATGTATAGACATATCATCCCATGGATACTAATAAACTCGTTACAGAACTGTACGATGTTTGTAAAATGGTCGATGCCAAGACAGTATTGTTGATATATACATCGTCAGTCCAGTATATTGTGTAAGTGACGCTCTATATCAACAATACATATATATATATATATATATATCAACACTACTATGTTTTAGAAAGAAAAAATAATTAATTAATGTATATATATATATTAATATATATCAACGATACTATGTTTTAGAGAGAAAAAAAGAAATAATATATGTTCAACCCGCCTTAATGGTCTAGGGCATCACTCACACAATATGCTGGACTGATGATGGTGAGGAGATCGGGGTTAGAATCCAGGAAAAGTGAACAGGGGGTGGGGTTTTTCTAAGTGCTTTTTCACTCTTCCTCCTGCGAATTTGGGTATACTTCCTCTAAATTCAACCATACATAATTAAAACACACTAACGTAATTATTGAATATTCTTATAACTTGAACGGGCGATGAAAAGTGATGATAAAAAATTATTTCTTTTCTTCGCATGTAATGACCATCATTACCTTGCTTGAAAGCAATGGTGTCTATTTCTACCCCAATTGATGGTTTGGACCAATTTAAAAACCAAGCATTAGAGGAAGTCCGTTGCTAGGGTCTATGTATTTATTGCTTTATTTGCTATCCAAACAATCACTCCAAGAGACACAACCTGTATATTATATTAATTTAGCGCTAGCCAGTACCTGATAATGGAACGTATGGATAAAAATGAACACTGAGAAAGTGTACCCACACTAGCATGAGGATAAGACAGGAAAACTCATATTGAAAATAATGTGTTAAACACAAACATTATTTTATCGTTAGTAATAGGAACACCATCCTCCTCATCAATGGCACCAAAGTTCATTGGAAGTCTAAATAAAGCCCAAGACTGATCGACCACATATGCCGGTTATCGTGATAATAATAATAAGAATAATAATAAACATAATAATAATAATTTCATTTATCATATCACTGGCAAACAGTCGTGAGATCTATGATTGGCCAGAACTGGAATGTAAACACGAGCCTAACAAATACGTATGAACACAAAATAAAAATAATATTAGCTAAATAATGATACATACTGATTAATAATTACAAAAAAGGATATAATTTTTAATTATGATTGTTCAACCCGCCTTAATGGTCTAGGGCATCACTCACACAATATGCTGGACTGATGATGGTGAGGAGATCGGGGTTAGAATCCAGGAAAAGTGAACAGGGGGTGGGGTTTTTCTAAGTGCTTTTTCACTCTTCCTCCTGCGAATTTGGGTATACTTCCTCTAAATTCAACCATACATAATTAAAACACACTAACGTAATTATTGAATATTCTTATAACTTGAACGGGCGATGAAAAGTGATGATAAAAAATTATTTCTTTTCTTCGCATGTAATGACCATCATTACCTTGCTTGAAAGCAATGGTGTCTATTTCTACCCCAATTGATGGTTTGGACCAATTTAAAAACCAAGCATTAGAGGAAGTCCGTTGCTAGGGTCTATGTATTTATTGCTTTATTTGCTATCCAAACAATCACTCCAAGAGACACAACCTGTATATTATATTAATTTAGCGCTAGCCAGTACCTGATAATGGAACGTATGGATAAAAATGAACACTGAGAAAGTGTACCCACACTAGCATGAGGATAAGACAGGAAAACTCATATTGAAAATAATGTGTTAAACACAAACATTATTTTATCGTTAGTAATAGGAACACCATCCTCCTCATCAATGGCACCAAAGTTCATTGGAAGTCTAAATAAAGCCCAAGACTGATCGACCACATATGCCGGTTATCGTGATAATAATAATAAGAATAATAATAAACATAATAATAATAATTTCATTTATCATATCACTGGCAAACAGTCGTGAGATCTATGATTGGCCAGAACTGGAATGTAAACACGAGCCTAACAAATACGTATGAACACAAAATAAAAATAATATTAGCTAAATAATGATACATACTGATTAATAATTACAAAAAAGGATATAATTTTTAATTATGATGAATATAATAAATCAATAACTTGAGAGTAGTAAAAGCATAAGTATTTAAAAAGCATAGTAATAATAATAATACCTGCTTGTGTGGTTGCATGGTCTAAGGAATCATTCTCACAATGGACCAGACTGCCAATGATGAGGTGATTGAGGTTGGATTCTGGTCAGATTTACTGAGGATGGTTCTTCCTAAATTGTTCTCCACTCTCCCACCACGCAAATTTGGATTCACTTCCTCCAAATTCAATCTTTTACGCTCCTAACCCACTATAGTAGTTAGTATAAAGGCGTATAAACTGAAAGTTTGGTAAGACACGGGGCCAAGGAAACAATAAATGACAAAGTGGGCACGTGGAATAAACATCAAACATGTTGGCCCTTGCTTACAAAATTTAGTAGTTGGGGTTTGAATCCTGGCTGGTAGCACTGAGAATATATTTTTCAATATTCTTTTTCACATTCCCTCAAAGTATTTGAAATTATATAGTAAATGAAACGACACAATTACACAAACTTTCTCATAGTGAATCATAGGTTGAAACAAAATTTTCAAAAATATTTTTTAGTAAACCACTATTGATTAAGTTTTCCTCAGAAAATAAAGCTCCTTAACATCTGCTTATTACAATAAACCTATTCATATAAAAACTTTAGACAAATTGTTAGACTATTTGAAAACAATTAGGTTTCAAAAATTTCAATTTTTCGTAGACAGGCCTTAAAATAAATTTATCTGTAAATATAAAAATATATTCTTAATTATCATGAAAAACGTCTCAGTTACTCATTTTGAACTAAATCTTAAGATTGTTGTAAGACATTCAAATTTCGTATGTAAAATAACCTTAAACTAAATTATTTTTAAATATCAACATAAAATGTTAGTTACTATTTAAAATAATCTGCAAATGAACTACCAATTTCAAGCAATGTTGTTAGAATTTTTTTTAAATTTAGAATTATTAAAATTTAGTTAAAAGTGAGCTTTTATTAAATTAGTATTTTAATAATTATAAACAATTATTATTTATTATGTAAAAATTTAGCAGTTACCTCTTTTGAACCAAATTGAGAGAAAAGTTCGTAAAATATTTTAATTTAAATAAAAATGTTCATTAGTAATTTACCCTTAAATAAATTTTTACTGGAAAATAATGTAAACAGTTTTATTTATTATATCAATCATTCACCAGATATAAATTTTAAACATAATCCTTGGAGCCATTTTTGAAATATCTATAATTTTAAAAAATCACTCATTAGTAAACCCCAATTAATCGAGTTTTTACCCAAAAACAAATTTTTCGTGCTATTTGTTAGTTGGTTGCTTATAGCTCAAAAACTATTTGATTCATAAAAATATGTTCCAGATTAAACTACTTTTAATTTTAACAGTAGTAGAACTTTAAAATTAATTTGTTAAAGCGGGTTTTGAGAAAATAGAATTTTTCTGTTTTGCTCCTTCATTAAACTACTCTTAAATTTAGGGTTGATATGTAATTCCAAAATACCCACTGGAGTTCCTTATTAAAGCCCTGGATATTCCGTCTTAGCCCGTTCAGTAAAATAGTTTTGACTCTAGGCAGGCGAAGAGACAAACAGACGGCATCACAAAAACCACTTTTCAGTTACAGTGGGTCATGAACCGTTCAAAATAAAAATAATATTAGCTAAATAATGATACATACTGATTAATAATTACAAAAAAGGATATAATTTTTAATTATGATAAATATATTAAATCAATAACTTGAGAGTAGTAAATGCATAAGTATTTAAAAAGCATAGTAAAAATAATAATAATACCTGCTTGTGTGGCTGCATGGTCTAAGGAATCATTCTCACAATGGACCAGACTGCCGATGATGAGGTGATTGAGGTTGGATTCTGGTCAGATTTACTGAGGGTGGTTCTTCCTAAATTGTTCTCCACTCTCCCACCACGCAAATTTGGATTCACTTCCTCCAAATTCAATCTTTTACGTTCTTAACCCACTATAGTAGTTAGTATAAAGGTGTACATACTGAAAGTTTGGTAAGACACGGGGCCAAAGAAACAATAAATGACAAAGTGGGCACGTGGAATAAACATCAAACATGTTGGCCCTTGGTTACAAAATTTAGTAGTTGGGGTTTGAATCCTGGCTGGTAGCACTGAGAATATTTTTTTCAATATTCTTTTTCACATTCCCTCAAAGTATTTGAAATTATAAAGTAAATGACACGACACAATGACACAAACTTTGTCATAGTGAATCATAGGTTGAAACAAAATTTTCAAAAATATTTTTTAGTAAACCACTATTAATTAAGTTTTCCTCAGAAAATAAAACTCCTTAACATCTTCTTATTACAATAAACACTATTCATATAAAAACTTTAGACAAATTGTTAGACTATTTGAAAACAATTAGATTTCAAAAAATTCAATTATTTGTAGACAGGCCTCAAAATAAATTTATCTGTAAATAAAAAAATATATTCTTAATTATCATGAAAAAGTCTCAGTTACTCATTTTGAACTAAATCTTAAGATTGTTGTAAAAAAATTCAAATTTTCGTGTGTAAAATAACCTTAAACTAAATTATTTTTAAAAATCAACATAAAATATTAGTTACTATTTAAAATAATCTGCAAATGGGCTACCAATTTTGAAAAATATTGTTAGGATTTTTTTTAAATTTAAAATTATTAAAATTTAGTTAAAAGTGAGCTTTTATTAAATTAGTATTTTAATAATTATAAACAAATATTATTTATTATGTAAAAATTTAACAGTTACCTCTTTGAACCAAATTGAGAGAAAAGTTCGTAAAATATTTTAATTCAAATAAAAATGTTCATTAGTAATTTACCCTTAAATAAATTTTTACTGGAAAATAATATAAACAGTTTTATATATTATATCAATCATTCACCAGATATCAATTTTAAACATAATCCTTGGAGCAATTTTTGAAATATCTAGAATTTTAGAAAATCACTCATTAGTAAACCTCAATTAATCGAGTTTTTACCCAAAAACCAATTTTTCGTGCTATTTGTTAGTTGGTCGCTTATAGCTCAAAAACTATTTGATTTATAAAAATATGTTCCAGATTAAACTACTTTTAATTGTAACAGTAGTACAACTTTAGAATGAAATTGTTAAAGCTACTTTTAAGAAAATCGAATTTTTCTGTTTTTCTCCATCGCTAAACTACTCTTAAATTTAGAGTTGATATGTAATTCAAAAATACCCACTGGAGTTCCTTATTAAAGCCCTGGATACTCTGTCGTAGCCCGTCAGTAAAATAGTTATGACTCTAGGCAGGCGAGAGACAAACAGACGGCATAACAAAAACCACTTTTCAGTTTCAGTGGCTCATGAACCGTGGACATTAATCGAAATATTGAATGATGATCGAAATGATTATAGAATGATCTAAATCTACTGATACAATTACTGTTACTGATATATTTCAACTAATTACGAAAATAAATTTTTAAAAGTTTAGCATTGTCACCTTTACTTAAAAAACATTTTTCAGGGCTTTGCAAATTTTAACCGGCTTCGGTGGCCATATGGTCTAATTCGTCATTCTCATGTTACACACAACTGTCAATGACAGAAAATCGGGGTTTGAATCCTGGTCGATTGTACCGAGGTAATTTTTCCATAATAGTAGTCCACCATACCTCCACACAAATGTGGGTGCACTTCCTCCAAATTCAAATATTCACATACCTAGATCATTAGCCTGATTATTATATTATTCAAATAATCTGAACAGTTAATGAAAGTGATTTTAAGAAAACTGAATTATAAAAAGTTGCTCTATAACTTATCTGTGTTTTGTTTAAATTTTAAATAGTAAGGATATTTTTTGAATATAATTCCTTCATATTGTAATAATAGGCTAACATTTTATTTCCTATTTGTTATAAATTAATCGCATTGTAGTTATACATTCCATCTAAAAATTTTACTAAAATGCACGTAAAAAATTTATTGTAATCCATCAACTGAATCACGTTTGTTAATTATTTATTCAAGTGAGGGAAAATTAACTAAATGAATGCCTTATATCATTCGTTGAGCTCAATCCCAGCTCAAAAAGGATTAGTATAACATCGTTTGGGTGACACTTGTCTCGGTGTAGCACTGAACTAGGATCGAGGAGACACCTGCAGGATCTTGGCCAGATTAACTAATGGGCTAGCCTGACCCTAGTCCCACTACTTATTGGCCCCTCATACACCCCTCCCTTGTTCAACCCCTCACCAACCCTACGGTAATCTACTATCCGGAGCAAGGTGGAACAATTAGAGCGTACATCCTTACTTGGGCAATATCGCAGCTAGTGAAATGTCCCCTCACCCCCTACTCACCCTTCATTTGGGTAAAGTGGGTGACACCCGATTCTATGGGCCTTTCTCGCTCCAACGATTCATTGACTCAACGGTTACATTATGTATAATAGAGTGAACAACTATTTCAAACCCCTTGCTAGCTTGATGTCCCTAATACTGTCTTGAACATATATTACAAGAGGATATTGACTAAATTAGTTTCTCGTGGCATAGTTGTTTATAAAATAGCTATACTAAATTAAAATGCACAGCCCCTTTTACTCAATATTGGTTAAATAAAATCTAAAAATATTATGTTAAATTCAAACTTCATCATTAATAAAATTACGAAATAATATTACTATTTTAAAGTTTGTATAAAAAGAGGTGAAAAAACACGTTGACAAGTGCAAGCAGTCATTTACCAAAAGTCGCATATATATAAATACTTAATAGAAGTGAAGTATGGGTATGTGTGTGGGTTTGATTGTGTGTTTTGATTTTTGTTTTTTTCTCTTTCCTTTATTAAGTCTCCCTTCCTTGTTTATTTTATTTTAATATGTATATAAATGAACAATACTATGTGAAGAGTTATGTAATCAATATATTTTGGATTATTATTATTATTTTTGTACTGATATATTAAATAAGTTTCTTATATATCATATTAATAGCACGTGGACTCGCTTCGGTGGCCACATGGTCAGAGGTGCTAATCTCGCAGTAGACCAGAATGCCAATGACGGAGAGATCTGAGTTTGGAATCCTGGCCGGGTGTACTGAGGGTGGTTTTTCGAAAACAGTTCTCCACTTTTTCCTCTCGAAAAATGCGGGTACACATCTTGTACATATTGCCTTCCCTATCCCTAAAACCACTAGCGTAATTAGTACATGAGCGTATAGCCTGGACAAGTAGTAAAACTCAGTGGCAAAAAAAAATAGCACATTAGTATTAAATAAACATTCTTTATTAGGCCCTTCAAAGTTTTTATTATTTTAATAAGAGATGCTGGCCTCAACTTCGCCCGAATATAGACGATATTATTACCATTAATATTATTATTATTGTTAAGTGTAGATGATATTCTATTATATCAAAGTTTTATAGATTATAAATAATTTTAAAAATTTCAAAAAAAATATTTTATTAAAACTATTTCCAAAACCAGGAACGCGAGATGAGGGGTGTACTGCGTATTTTTACAGTTTATTATATCTTTAAAAAAGTGGGCCTAGCTATATATAAGCCTTTATATTATATCTGTAAATATGTTTATCTTAATGTTCTACACATAGTCATCTCCAAAGCTATTTTGTTTTTGTAAAGGGCAATTTTGGGCACAAAGGCATTTGAAAATAAAATTTTTAGATTAAGTGAAAAAGTTTGTTCCAGTTCCGCGATGCACACGGAAAATACTAAATAATTGTAGGGATTACAATGTGTAGAAAACTAAACAAAACGTATCTACTAAACAATGTTTTGTCAAAAAAAAAAAGTTTCCATCAAAATTGAAAAAAAAACTTTACATTAGATAGCGTCTCCTTCCATCTCACATTAAAATATACGAAAGTAACGAACGATATTATGTTCGCTTAATCCAAGGGAAGTCCAAATATTGGAGCAAAACGCAGCATGTGTTGTGGGCACATGAAGCATAAATTGCAATCACTCTGTTAATAAACGAGGGTAGCTCTACATCCCCCATCCACGTAACCGTTGACCCAAAAAACCTCACACCACCAAAATGTTATTACTTATTAGATAAAGTTTCACGGGGGAGCACAGAATAAAACAACGCTATTATATTCTAACGTCCGGTGTCAGCTTCAGGATTAGGTTGGAAAAAAGAATAGGTTGGGGTGGAAGTATGAGGGGAGAATGGATTAGGAACGGGGGCTTAAAAAAATTAAAACAACAATAAAATTAGAGATGTGTCCGTGAGTAGGGTTATGAATATTCTATCAGCAATTCTTTCATTTTTAATAACTTTTAGGAAGCGCGGATTTATATTACGTCATGTCACCTCGGAGGTTCATTTCATTTTTATTGTCTTTTAGTAGGAAGCGATGGGGTAGGTGGGTTATGGAAAGTCAAAATATTAAACAAAAATAAGGAATAACAGATTAAATTTTTATTTTTGGATAAGGGTTAATATCAAATGTTTATCACTTTATAAACTCTAACTTTATTATAATTTAGAATCTTGACTTCACCACATATTACCCTCAACCTATCCAAGATATATAAATGTAATTACACTAACAGGTAATTATGAGGAGGGTAGAATATAGGAAGAAATTAACCCACGATATCGGGGAAAAAGAAAAGAAAATCCACTCTCCATTTACCAGCTGTGATTCAAACCCTGACGTCCGTGTATCAGGAAGCTAGACTTAATGAGTCTGACCTTTATTCCACGTGCTTAATAATGCGAGTATTACCTACAATAATTCATTTTATGGTAAAATAATGAATAGTGGCATTTAAAATATTGAAGCTCTATAGTAGCAACACAACCTAAGGTGTCAGTCATATTATAGCGGATTACTGGTGATTATGAGACAATATTGGTGCACTTTATAAAGCATACTTCAATATTATCCATCAAATGAAGTTTTTAATAATAATAGTATTAATCCTAGTATTAAAAAACTGAATAAATTAATTGCATAAAGTAAATACTAACTTTTTTACTAAACGGATTCAAGTACTTTTCTTTGTGGTTTGACATTAAACTCGTTATTTACAGTTTGCTCATAATGATAAACAATTTAAATCATTTAAATAAAAACTAAATATAAACTAAATAATCTAAAGCACTATCTCTAGCGGTTGTAACTAATTGTTTCCTTCTGTATCTGGCCTTCAATATTTAGAAGAAGACACATTTATAACTTAGTACTTATATCTGAATAAATGGAGGCAACAATGCGTTCTGTTGCGTTGCGCGATTTCTAACGTACGTACAGGTCTGAAATTTAAATATTTGTTGTCCTTGTGCACAAACTTGTGTAGTATTTTGAAAGAGGATTTTTGAAATATTTATTAGAATATTTGTTGTTAATCTAAAACCGAGAAAATGAAGAATTATTAACGCCATGAGAAAGCTTCTATTACTATAATTCATACAATTTGTGATGTAGTTTGGTGGCCATGGAAATTTGGTTGCCATGGAGAGTAAACAAGAACTATTGTTTGTTATCTAGCACAACAAACTCTTCCTCTAATTTCACCATGATAATATATTAATAATAATTAATACAGCTTTAGTAATTGAACTTTTTACACTTTTAAAATATTTTACAGCTTTTAAAACTTTTTACCCTACAATGTTATACGGGAATAAACCAGGTCATTAATATATATAATGGTAAAAAGGGCAAAAAGACCACCCAGACATGGCGAAAATGGTAAAAAGTAAATCTAAACAAAAAAGGCAGTAAAACAAAATATCAAAGCTTGGGAAAATGTCCAATTACCGGAATGTCATAAAGAGCAAAAAGGACACAGCTGAGCAAAAATGGTAAAAAGGGCATAAAGGGTAAACGTAATAAAAAGGGCCAAAAGTAAAAAATAAAAAATAAACGGGATATAAAGGTTAAAAAAGGTAAAATAACTAAAAAAGGTAAGAAGATTAAAATGCCGTAAAAGTGTTGTAAAGGGAAACTAGGTTAAGAAAGTTAATGGGCTAGAAGCATAAACGGTGTGGAAAGAGTAAATATGGTAAAAGGATAACTAGAGTAACAAGAGAAAAAAGGTCAAAAAGGATAAACAGTATAATATAGAGGTTTAAAAAGTTGTCCAATATGCAAAAAGCTCAAAATGAGTTAAATGATTAATAAGGGTAAACAGGGTAAAAATGTTAAACGGGGTAAATGCGGCAAAAAAAATCTAAATGACTTGTATTAGATGTAATCACAACCCTTTAGCAACCAAGTGTTTATACTGTAACACTAATTTTATAATCACCAACGGTCAAAAGTTCAAAATATTATTAATTGAGAAATTATATCTTGATCTTCAAAAGAAATGTCAGCTTTTAAAACCACTTTAGATCCTATCCATTCTCTTTCAGTCCTTGGTACCTAAAACAAAAATACATTCTTGTGTTACAAGAAATAGAACACGAGGAGGAAACAGTTGAATGTGATTCAATAACAGATGAACCTTCAAATAATTGTGCAAATAACACACCTCCAAAACCAACTAATCACCCAAATAACACACCTCCAGAAACAACTAATCACCCAAATAGCACCACCTCCAGAAACAACTATTCACCCAAATATCACCACCTCCAGAAACAACTAATCACCCAAATAACACACCTCCAGAAACAACTAATCACCCAAATAACACACCTCCAGAAACAACTAATCACCCAAATAGCACACCTCCAGAAACAACTAATCATCCAAATAACACACCTTCATAAACAAATAATCACCCAAATGACACATCTCCAGAAACAACTAATCATCCAAATAACACATCTCCAGAAACAACTAATCATCCAAATAGCACCACCTCCAGTAACAACTAATCACCAAAATAACACACCTCCAGAAACAACTAATCATCCAAGTTGCACCACCTCTAGAAACAACTAATCACGCAAACAACACACCTCCATAAACGACTAATCACCCAAAATCCAGAAAAAACTAATCCCCCAAATAACACACCTCCAGAAACAACTAATCACTCAAACAACACACTTCCATAAACGACTAATCACCCAAAATCCAGAAACAACTAATCACTCAAACAACACACTTCCATAAACGATTAATCACCCAAAATCCAGAAACAACTAATCACTCAAATACCACCACCGTAGAATCCCAAAGTAGCAAAAAATAAAAAATAAAAGCTATATTTCGCAAGAACCAGGAATCGTCTATAGATAATGCTGTGAAGGCTCTTAAAGTAATTTTTCATTAATCAAATAATGAATTTATGGCTTTTGGAAATTCTGTTGGTATGCAACTGCAAAATATCCCATTAGAGTTGGCACTACAACCTCAATCAGATATACAAGCTCTTATAACATCAACACGTCTTGATAATCTTCGAAATACTTCAATGTCACGTTCTCTCTCTTTTACTCAAACGTCTACTCCCGAACCACCGGAGTCAATCCCAAGCAAGACGATTGATATCGGTTTAAAGGCATTACAAATGACACTATCGGAATCCACTCAAGAAAAGTCAAAGTTGCAAAATTATTTTTGTAATTGGTCGTACTAAAAGCTATCAAATTGTTATTTAATCATACTTGTAACCAATATATACTTTTATTTAAAATATAACTGACGAATTTTATTTCTTTATTACATTACTTTATTAATAATAAACTTACCTGTATAGAATCTTTCAATGACTCATGTATGGCATCCAATACTTCCAGCAAAAACTTGCTCATTGTGCATTTTGGTACTCTATGCAAATTCTGCAAAGAGGCCAGCGAGTCTCCTGTTGCTAAAAACCTAAGGGTAATTTCCAATTTAAGTTTAGCTGGCAACGCATTTCGCATAGTAGTATCTTTTTTTCTTAAGATTTTTACCTTTTCAAATAGATGAAAAAACATGATTTCATCTATACGTATAAAGTTAAAAAAGGTTTCAGGATCTTCAAAAGCAAGTTCTTTTGTTAGAGTCTTTTGTTAGAGATTATCTCTACGTTGGATCAATTTTCCAACCCACACATTTTTTCTCCATTTTCGTTTTTTTTTTTTTTCAGTTTCTGCAATAATAATTTCAAACACAACACGTTTTGCAGCACTAACCACTTGATTTGACGCCATGTTTAGTTTGACTGAATGCAAATGCCATGACATTTGCTATACGTGAAAACATCTTATTGTCACATTGTTGCCATGTCACATTGTCACGACTTTAAAATGTCATGACTTTTAGTGTCACATGAAAACGTATTTTAAAGGTCCGGCTACACGGAGCCGCACCGCATCGCATTGTTCCGGTGGAATGCTATCCATGTTTTTAAATGCAAGTGGGTACATGAGTCTGCACCGGCGCGGACGAATCATCGAGAGAGCATTGCTCCGCACTTTTGCGGTGCGGTGTGGACCGTGTAGCCACCACCACCAGAAATAAAATGTTCGAGAGCTTCCGAACTTTGTTTACATGATAACCCCTAAGCACTGTAGGGATGGGCGTAACAGTGATTTTACGATATCGGTGATCACAGTGATCTTGATTTTAAAAGATCTGTGATTTATACCACTGAGTATTCACAGTGATTGGCAGTCACTGTGTCAACACTTGTAAAACTAGGTATTTCTTTTACAGTCGTTACACGTGTGACTCTGTATTCACTGTTCCCAACATTACGTACAAGATAAACAATATTATATGCAAAAATTTATTTAAAAACAAACATTCTTCCTCTTAATTATTAGCTAACTTAAACATTTATTCTTCGTAATTAATAGCTAGCGCGCGCATCCATTCGGCTCTCGGGCTAGAAAATGCGATGCGGCGCGGTGTGGGTCGGCTCCGTGTAGCCATAGCTTAAGACGCGGTGCTATAATAATAATAATAATAAAAATAATAATAAAAATTTCCCCTTGATTTATTTTATGTTCTAAAATTTTAATTATTCTCTTTATGGCACTTGAATGGATGAGACATTTAGAGTAATCGTGCTTAGTATTTTTTTATAAAAACAGTTTTATTTTTAACAAAACTGATTCTAAATGTACTTTGATACAAAAATTGCTTTTTCTATTTCCTTTACAGCCCTTTTAACTGATGAAATCATGTGTCTCAAATTATCCAATCCTATAAACTGTTAATGTTTGATTTTTTATATTCTATTTAATAGCTTGCTTATTATTAAATATATTTACTACTATCCATAAAAATTACATTTCTAAGTAGCAGTGTGTTTTTATGTATTTATTTTTTATATTACTGTGTTAAGATTTTGAATTTATTTCAAAATTATGGAGGATTAGTTCTCAATCAATAGATTTTTGATTTTTTTCCTTTTGGAAGTCGTTTTTTTTTAAATAGCAAAAGCTACCTGCTCATGGCATTCATAGTTTTTAAACATCACACCGCTTAAAAAAATTTTTTTTTAAGGATGTACTTGTTTTTTATTATTGGACAGCTATTATAGTGGCAGACGTTTTGAAAAATTAAAATTTTATCTTGTTATTAATCCCAAACAAATACCCCACACTCTCTCCTTTAACACTCAAGCACAACCACCAAATAATAATATAATTTTCTAAAATGTTATAGTTCTTGGAAGGAAAGATAAGGAAGCCTGCCTCACCATGTCAAGTTTGAGAGTTTATCTAGTAAGTGCTTTGTTATAGAGGTTGACAAATGGCATTCGAAGCCTAGCATGATGTACTGAGGATGATTTTATTCCCTAAATGGTTTATTGCTTTCCCTCCATGCAAATGAGAGTACATTTAATATAAAATCATCCTCGCCACACCATTGAAATGTGTGGAGACCAGCTAGATAGTAAAACATTGTACAAACATAATATTATATATATATATATATATAAAATAATTACGTGTTTCACTTTTTTACATTCGTCTGGTTTGTTCTAATATTTACACAAGTGAGAAATGACTGCAGAAGGTATATAATAATGCTCAATTGAGCAAATGTGGGTACAATTCCTCTAATTTGCTTTAATGTGCATGTACTCAAATAGTAGTAGAAGAAAAAGAATAAGAGAAGGGACTTTAATTTAGTTAAAATATCTTATATTTGTATTAAATGCTGGTTTGGTGTAAAAATGTTTCTGATGTTAGCCTAATATCTTTATATTTTAATGTACTTGCATTGTTTAACAACACGGCTAGGCTACTCACATTTAATTACTCTAGTGGGGTAGGAATGAGTAAGATGCATTAAGAGATAAGGTATCTGAGTAAGTGTAGAGGGAGATTGGAAAACCATTTAACCAAAAATACTCAGTACACGTAGCTGGGATTCACATTTCAGTCACTCTTTTAAGGGTGAATAAAAATAGACGAGATTTACATTTAGTCCAAGTCTCCACCTAGCTTCTGGGAACTGTTTTAAATAAACGTATGTTTATTTAAATTAATATGTATATACTATAAAATCAGGGCCTAAGTTATTATATAACTTATTGACGTTACATATAATTTATTTTTAATAACAGTCCCAAAACCCCCATCGATGTCTGCGCTTATTCTTAAAGGGTTTACAATTTTTCCTCCACTCAAATGCGTGTACATACCCTCTAAAATGCTACCTTTCTCATCTCCATTCCATTAGC
Source organism: Timema bartmani (assembly GCA_902151455.1). Taxonomy (NCBI): domain Eukaryota; kingdom Metazoa; phylum Arthropoda; class Insecta; order Phasmatodea; family Timematidae; genus Timema; species Timema bartmani. The sequence goes on along the minus strand of CABFWB010001014.1, from coordinate 29,290 downwards.
AAAATTAATGTATGTATATATCCTGAATGGGTGTAAACATAGGTCGAACCTCCCCCTCCCTTTCTTCACTATAATACAAATAATGTCATAAATAATTATACTTATATATATCCCCACCTCCTGAGCTATGGTCAGAAAGTGAGTGTGTGTGTCCATGCGCTCATGGATAAGCTGGAAAATTGAAATTTTACAGGAAGGTATAGGGACTTCTTCATATAACCAGAATAATCTAAAATGGGACATTTCAGAATGGGGCTTTGGGAAAAGGGGGAGGGAGGGTATAATTAGAAGAATCTTTAAATATGAGCTGTAAAATTAAAATTCGGCAAACACGTAAAGAGCCAACTCCAAATAACCAAATAAATTTTGATCTCTTTGATTTTTTAAAGTGCATTGGAGAAACGTATATGAAGGGGGGTTCAAAACTATCAAAACTAATATAAATAGCTTTTAGAATGTTGTTAGAATATTTAAATTTATCAGGCAGCTAAAGTGAGCATTACAAATTGTTATTAGGGTCTGAACACTTAAAATATTTGGGAGGGACCCCAGGAAATAAGATAGCGGGGGGTATAAACATAAACACAGATTTGAAGTGTTGAACAAAAATTTAAATTTTGAAGTCAGATGAAAGGAAAGCTCGAGATCACCAAATAAGTTTTGAAAATTGAGATTTATAAATGGTAGTTAAATAGGGGAGGGGGCATAAGACGGCTTTTAAACGTCCAAAACTACAAAATAAATTACTTCCAGGTGTGGTATAAAACTTAAATTTGGAATTAAAGTTAAAGGATCACGATTAGTAACCAAAAGGGTCTGAAAACTTTTAAATTTTAGGTAGGGCTCTGAGAAATAGGGGAAGGGAGGGTATATAAAATCTTTTAGGTGCAATAGAAAATTTAAATTTGGCAAACCGATATAAGGATACCTCAAAATAAACAATTAAATCTTAAAATTTTAAACCTCTAAGTAGGAGTTGAACAATGAATGGAGGAAGGGAGGAATCAACATATCCAAAACTAATTCATTAAGCTGCTTACCTGTGCTGTAGAAAACTTAAATTATCTAAGCAGATGTAGGGGACCAGCACAAATAAATAAAAAAATTTGAAGATTTAAATTTTTCAAACGAATTCTGAGAACTGGAGTGGGAGAGTCTATAGCAAGAAACCATTTTTGAGATGAAGTATAAAATTAAAATATGAAAAACAGTTAGAGAAAAACCCCAAATAAGCAAGTGAATATTATGCTGAAAAATTTTTAATTCTGAGTTTGAAAAGCGATCTAGGGGGAGGGGATTAAAAAACTTACAGAACATCAACTTATGAATGTATAGCAATGTATTAATATATAAGCTTGAATTCGGAAAGCAAGTAAACAAAGATACCTACTCCAAACAACTATAAATGTCTGACCATTTTAAAATGTGATTCCAGAAAATATAAGGGATTAGGTTGTTCGTAAAGAAAAATTTTAACTCTGGTAGAATACTCAAATTTGGGGGTCAGGTAAAAGTAAAATACCAAATATTTCAATTAGTCTTAAATTTTGATATTTCTAAGTGATAATTGGAAAAATAGTGGGGAGGAGCTTAAAATTTCAAAATTAATAGAAAAATGTACATATGGTTTGGTAGAAAGCTTAAATTCAAAAGGAAGGTAAAGAGACCAATTAAAATAAACAAAAGAGTCTCAAAATGTTAAATGGGACCACATGATAATGAGAATAGGTAGAGGGAGTGGTGTGTATAAAATATTTTTTGGTGATGTAAAATATTTAAATTTAACAAACAGGTAGAAGGAACATTCTAGATAGCCAAATAAAAATAGAGGGAAACGTATAAAAAATGGAGGAGGGGAAGTGAAAATTTCCAAAATTAATACGAACACTTACTTCTCTATTAGGTGGAGAACTGAAATTTGGCATTGAGCTTAGGGGAAAAAAACCTAAAAGTCTGAATATTTTAAATTTCAAGATAGAGCTCAGAAAGAAGGGTAAGAGAGGAGGCATTTAAGTAGAAAACACTATTTAAGAGAAGTATAAAATTAAACTTGCCAGCCTTCTAGAGGACATATTCCAAGTGATAAAATTACCCTTAAATTTTTTTTATAAGTGATGATTGGTGAGTTGGGGCTTTTACAAATTTTCAAAACTAAAAGAATAAATTACTTATCAGTTTGGTAGAGGATTGAAATTGGTCAGGGCAACCTCAAGCCACAATGATGATCATAACATACTTAAATTTAAAAATCTAGGTTTGGAAATTGGGAAGGGGTTCCATTAAAAATTTACAAATCTAAAATAGACTTTTTGCAAGAATAACAAATGTAAATATTTTATAACATTTAGAGTGATATATATAATAACCAGAAGAGATTGAACACTGAAGATCTAATATATGGGTACATGGGAAATAATCAGGACTGGAAATAATAATAAATACAATTGAGACACGTTTCCACTATAGGGGGTGTTATAATTGAGAGAACAGGTACAAGGCAAACAATATTTTATTGAACATACGGTAAGTTACATACAAATGAAGTTACCCATTGATGGGTGTCGTGGTGAATTATCCATGAATACGCTATAGTACCAAAACATTGAGTCAGTGATAGAGAAAGCAAGCTATAATGTACAATTGACTAGGCCCATGATAAAACAATTAAAATTCTATATTTGAGCTCACAATGGGGGAATTAAAAAAATTATCTATTATCTTACACATTCTTACACATTCGGGCGACTCCCATATTTACACAAAAAATAGAGTAGGGATTAGCAAAATTTCCGAATAACCCGGACGGTTAGTAAGACTAATAATAATAATTAGTAAAATACATTCTTTGTGGTAATACGCCTGCATTAACATGGATTTATATTGTAAAATTGTTTTGGAGAAACCCCCTAATTACACCCGACCGGAAATTGTAATCCCAATATCCTGTCACCGGCAGACTTGTTTATTGCGAGAGTGATGCCTTTCTGTTGATACAAACGTTCACCGAAATACAATAGCAGAATTGAGTTTTTTTTGCATGACAAACTCTGAGCCATTCACAAGAAATCAGCTCGACCTTCGTAGGTCCCTGTGAATTAATACAAGCAATCTCAGCTTTGTCCACGCGTCTGCATAAAATATGCGTGGAAGGACTAATCAAACTAAAAATGAACTGACTTGATTAGTGAGGATGCACCTGAAATAACCAAATCAATATGCAAATGGGCCTTTAAGCAAGATACTAGCTGAGAACTGAATCTATTATTGTGATTTGATTTGAACAAAATCGTTAAATTAAAAGCGTGTTTGTCGATCTTGTTTGGATTGATTTGTTTCACGACACAACACATCAAATATTAGAAAACAGTTCGTAGTAATAACATATAAGACATGTGTATCCACTAGAAATCTAAATATATTTAAAAAGCAGTTTTTTTTAAGTTTACAGTAGAAAGCATTATGGGTAAAATTTCACTTTTGTTTTCTACGCCACTCACTCTTCTAGATTTTCGGCAAACGTATAAGCCAGGTCTTAAACCATTTAATTACCAGAGAAGGTATATTTGTTTATTTATTTATTTATTTAATAAATATCTATATGAAGAATGTTAGTCATGTGACCTCAGTAAACTACAGAATACTAAATGCTAAGTTCAAATTAAGACTGCGTTAATGTAATAATTATGTTATTATAAAAAGCTGTATTTACAGGACGTAGGAGTTTCGGGTTGTTACGAAGATACTTTGAAGAAGCTAGGGTGAGGACATCTGCTGGGGGTGACAACTCATTCGAGGATGTCACGCCATGAAGGAGCATGGTACTACCCGTCCCAACGGGTCATTTTTCTTCATCCTCCCGCACACCCCTCTCGCTCCATACCTGAGGGGAAGCAAATAAGGGATAGTGCCATAGCGCTAATGAGCCATCGGAGCAGGCTATGTGACGTCACGCAAATGTCATCAAGTCTCAAGACACGGAAGACTTGCCGCCACCCCACCCACGACCGACTGTGAATCTCTGTCAACGTGCCTCTTCTTCTTCCTTGCGTTGTCATCATCCTCTCCTTCACCCTATTCCCCCGTAACCATTAACCCTACAAGACATTAATAAAAAAAAATCTTTGCAAGTCATGAATAGCTCACTATCATTGCTAATTTTCACTATATTAAAGTGTTCCGAGTTCCCCTTTCGATTTAAAGCGTAAGCCTATTTTCGAAAAAAAAAATTTGAATAGCAAACTATTTTATCAAAGCAAGAGTATCGTGTTTTTTGGGCTTTACACAATAATTTCTTATTCTTCCAGAAATTTCAGATCGTGATAAGGAGAGGATTTGATTAGCAAACTATTTTATCAAAGCAAGAGTATCGTGTTTTTTAGGCTTTACACAATAATTTCTTATTCTTCCAGAAATTTCAGATCGTGATAAGGAGAGGATTTGATTTTTTTTTAATTTGATACAATACTAAAGTGCACTTTTTGAACCTACTGTTTACACCAGCTTACGATTATTATTTTAACATAAATCTAGAACAGACATAGCACTTAGCTTCCGGCCATTAATTCATCAATGTGAAAGGAGCCACTTACACTTCATCAATGATAATATTTTTCGGCAATGCCGGGAGTAAAACATGTGACCCCTTAGTTCAGAAGCCAGATTTGGTACCAGCTGAGCTAGGGCATCGAACAATTTCAAAATTGATTTTAATAAAATGGAATTATGTAATTGGTGCTTAAAACAGCATGATTTGACATTGATGGGAAAACATATAAAGTAACTACATAACCCAATGTTTCAGGGAGAAAAACAGGGTAAAAGCAGGGACTATATATATATATATATATATTGGAATTAGCGTGCTTAGTTCTATTGTTAGCTGGATAATTTAGTCAAAAACCTTCTAATAAAAGTTAAGATTCGCAAATACTGTGCTTTTTGTATTTCTTTTACTGGGTTTTTACACAAATAAAATCCCTGAATTTTCCACCCTTGTTTAGATTTTTAGTTGTAAAGTTTATCTTAATCTTGAAATTGCAATAATTCACACAGAACTTAGTTGAAAATGAGCTAGATATCAACTTAATAAGATGTATTTTTAGTAATTATTAAACTCGCCATGAATGTTTTATAAAAATGTGGGAAAATAATTATAAAAAAAACGACCTAAAATGTTGATATTAATTATTTTTCAACATAGTTTTGTTTTTTTAGCACCACATATTACTATTCATTCAGATAAGCTTGTTTTGTGCTAATTGTTGTAGTTTGGCATGTGGCTAATTTTGAAATAACAACTTATTTCTTAAATAACGCGATATTTCTGGACGCTTACAAAGCTTTCTGGAAAGTGACCCTTTTAACAGAAAACGATTTTTTTTTAAATTTCTACTTTTTGACCTAATTTTATTACACATTCTGGCTATACGCATAAATTCATCAAACTAGTTGAGTAGAGAGGATGAAGGTATAATCTTAAAGTATATTTATCCACATTTTTGTGTAGGAATAATGAAAAACCATTAAGGATAAATGATATTCAGTAGAGCAGACCGGGATTTAAACTCCCATCTCCATATCACAATTGATCCAGTCCAACAAGAAACGGACGCGTTAGAATGTAAAGCCCCCGATGTGGGTAAAACAAATTTTAGGATATACGGAGTGATTGGAGAAAAAAAATTCTTTCGCATTCAGTTAATCACATTCTTGCAGAAATTTAGACATGCGCTATGTTAGAGCATCTTAGAGCTTCACTTTGACACAAACACTTTATTAATGAACATGTAAATGATACATAAACTAACACTTAATTAATTTATAACTCGCTTGAGTGGCCACATGGTTTAAGGCGTCACTCTCACAGTAAACTAGACTGCCGATAATGGTAAGATCATGGTTCAAATCTCAGTCAGGTGTACCGAGGGTGGTATTTCCAAAATGATTTTCCACTCTCCCTCCAAGCAAATACGTGTACACCTCCTCTAAATATAGCTTTCTTCAACCCTATAAAGATAAACAAGTACATAATTTTATAACCCGAATGGGTAGTAGGAGGCAGTGTAAAAATATGTATTTATTTTGATACCACCGCAGCCTACTACCTGTTCAGGTCAAAAATATATATGATAATTACTTCATTGGGGTAAGGATAATGAAGGAAGCATTTAGATGTAATATACTTGCATTTGTGTGCAAGAAGAATGGGAAACCATTTAGGGAAAGATCATCCTTGGTAGACCCAACTGGGATCCAAACCCAAGTCTCCCCGTCATTAACAGACCAGTCTAACATCAGAGTGACGCCTCAGACTATTCAAACACTGAAGCGGATTACAGTTAACTGAATGAAATGAAAAATCTGATTTGCTAGTCATTAGTTTGAATCAGTGATACTAATGTCCCACCTCTTTTAACTATAACCTTATTTTGTTTATAATATTTCTCTCTCTAGACCATTTATTTGTGTTAAATTCTGAGTGATATTAGGTGGTAAATAAGTTGGCTTGACACCCAGATTCCCAGGACAAACACAGCCAGTGTGATGAAAAGAGAATAGGGGGTGAGAAAAGGTAATTTCACAAGAAGTGAAGAAGAAAATGAGAGCGGAATGAAGACATCAAGTCTGCGAGGAAGAAGTTATTCACGGCTGCGATGGTGACAGGAACAGGGGGTGGGGNTTGACACAAACCCTTTATTAATGAACATGTAAATGATACATAAACTAAAACTTAATTAATTTATAACTCGCTTGAGTGGCCACATGGTTTAAGGCGTCACTCTCACAGTAAACTAGACTGCCGATAATGGTAAGATCATGGTTCAAATCTCAGTCAGGTGTACCGAGGGTGGTATTTCCAAAATGATTTTCCACTCTCCCTCCAAGCAAATACGTGTACACCTCCTCTAAATATAGCTTTCTTCAACCCTATAAAGATAAACAAGTACATAATTTTATAACCCGAATGGGTAGTAGGAGGCAGTGTAAAAATATGTATTTATTTTGATACCACCGCAGCCTACTACCTGTTCAGGTCAAAAATATATATGATAATTACTTCATTGGGGTAAGGATAATGAAGGAAGCATTTAGATGTAATATACTTGCATTTGTGTGCAAGAAGAATGGGAAACCATTTAGGGAAAGATCATCCTTGGTAGACCCAACTGGGATCCAAACCCAAGTCTCCCCGTCATTAACAGACCAGTCTAACATCAGAGTGACGCCTCAGACTATTCAAACACTAAAGCGGACTACAATTAACTGAATGAAATGAAAAATCTGATTTGCTAGTCATTAGTTTGAATCAGTGATACTAATGTCCCACCTCTTTTAACTATAACCTTATTTTGTTTATAATATTTCTCTCTCTAGACCATTTATTTGTGTTAAATTCTGAGTGATATTAGGTGGTAAATAAGTTGGCTTGACACCCAGATTCCCAGGACAAACACAGCCAGTGTGATGAAAAGAGAATAGGGGGTGAGAAAAGGTAATTTCACAAGAAGTGAAGAAGAAAATGAGAGCGGAATGAAGACATCAAGTCTGCGAGGAAGAAGTTATTCACGGCTGCGATGGTGACAGGAACAGGGGGTGGGGGGTGGGGGGAGGAGGAGGAGAGTGGGCTCTTAGCACCAGTCATACATGTCGTAAGGGTTCACACTTGTCAGGACAGAGGAGAGTGAGGCGCGGTGTGTAGAAAAAAAGACTTGGCTTTGGTCAAAATCTCTGTGGCGTTTTCAGACGTTGATCAAATCCCCCGGGGTGATCGAAAACTGTTAAATTTATTTAATTTTCTTTTTCCCCGCGTCTTACTTCCCATCAGGGCTGTACACTTTATGAAGGTACTAGCTACAATAATATGTCAGGGATGAGTAGGATTGAATTTTAAGGAAGTGTACCCACTTTTGCGTGAATTAAGAGTAAAAAAATCCATTTAGGAAAAAAATACCCTCACAGCACCCGATCGGTATTCAAATTCCTATCACCCCATCAACGGCGGTCCAGTCTATGGTGACGCGAGTGACACCTAGGACCATTCGATCACCAAAGAGGATCGGTCATAAGTCTTCATGGAGTGTGAAAGCAGGAGTAATTGCATAGGTGGGTACGCCATCCAAGGCGTCAACACTGTTTGATGGGGCTATCAGTGAAGGTGAGGTTAGGGTAGAAATTCCTGCCAGATAAACCGATTTTGTTTTCGTATATAGTTTTATACTTCCCTCCAACTCCAATGAGGGTATATTTGCTCTTAACTCCACCATCCTAATCCATAAATTACTAACTTAAGTATCAGGATAGCTCAGGATGATAGAAAAACGCGCTGCATATAAAAAAATGTTCAAAGCTCACACTAAGTGAAGCTAGTATCTGCTTGCGTCAGTCACAAGTAAATCTAGACTTTGATCTTCCAGCTCTGGGTTGGGCATTTTCCTAAGCACCCAACCCTAGAAAGATATATAAATTCCTCCTACCCAAAAACACAAACATCATGTTTCATGAAATAAATTTGTAAAATACTTGGAACTATGAATTATGAAGTTTTTAAGAGAGTTAAATTTGTATTTCAAAGCTCTGTCCACTCTTATCTAAAGGTGGCTTCTTCTGGGTTTAAGACTCTTTAGTCCTAATAGATAATACCCTTAACTGAAATGTATTGAATTTTGTATTAAAGTATACTAATTTTTGGTACAGGCAGACTTTATCTTTCCTTTGACCAAAAATATCGACATTAGCTTATAACATGGAGAATTCGAAGTGCCCTCTATGCCCCCATGTAAGGAATTACTATTATAAAATATTTAAAGAGAAAAGTAGTAAGAAAACAAAAATAATTGTGACAATCAATAAATTATATGAATGAAACAAAATAGTACCCAGCATTTCATAGAAAAGTTAATCTCCTGTTTGGATCGATCATAAGATAAGTTAAATGAAAATATACATTTTTACAGAAATCTTGCGGAAAAATAATATCATTACATTTCAAATTAGAATATAAATTAAATAATAGACACCGTTACAAAAACATATTCAAACGAGAAGGTAAAATAATCATCATCATGGTTCAACACTCTTATGTAATCAGATGTGGTATTATTTTAATTGTCTTGTCAACACATTCTAGGTACTACAGTAATTCTATTATTTATTAAATTTTCAATAACTAGCCCCTTATTTCCTGCCCCCATTTTCGAAGATTATATCCTTAGTAATTTTCAAATTATCTGGAATGAACTGGTTATAAATTTTGAGGTTCTTATTACCCAGACCTAAAGGTTAATAAATATTTGTTTATAACTTTAAAACTATAAGTTTTAATAAAAAAATATATTGTATCATTACTAGTCCTACTGCTTTGAAATTATAAGCTTTTTTGTATCTCAGAGAGCTGCGAGAATATATATAAAATTTAACATATTCGCTTATATAAAGTCATTTATCTGGAAGAAGAAAATAATCAATTTTATTTGTAATGTTAAAAAGTGCATTGAAATTTTTTTAAATAAAAATAGTTAGTAATGATTTGCATAAAATTTATTTTTCTGATATCATAATAAACTACCCTTAAGTTTATAGGTAAGTTAATGGCTAAAAATCCCTATATGAAAACTTATCAAAACCCTAGATAACAAGCTTCAACCTGATCAGTAAAATTTCTTTGGATCGGGGCCGAGGTACAGTCACACAGACAGACGACATCGCGTAGACCAAAATTAAGATTCAGGAAACCTCAAAATCCATCGAAATTTGGATTTGGATATTTTTATGATCACAATACTTCATCTCACCAATGGATATAAAGGAACTTCACGTGGCACCCATACATTTTTTTAGTAATAGCTATTTTTTGATTGAATATAACTAAAGTAATCCCAAATAATTCCTTTATATTTATCATATTTTTAAACTATACTTTAGATACAAGGGTTATTCAAAGGCTTTTTTTTTACTTGAGGTATGAGGAAGTATTTTTTTAGAAGAAGTGCGACTCGTTTCGTGTCTATAAGAATTGGGAAAAACACATAAATAAAACGTATTTGGGATAGCAATTCAAGGAAATCCGGCCGGAATTTGAACCTTGACTTAATTCCCACTGGTAATTCAGTATAACCCCTTATCCCCTTAAACTTTGTTAACACAGGTGCAGGTAATAACGCTCAGACGCTGTTCGTAGACTTAATAGCGTTTGAATCCACCTGATACACAATCAGGTGGATTCAAACGCTACTAAGTAAAGTTGTTCAGTTACAATACTAAGAAAAAGCCACAAATAAAAACAAACTATCCACATTAATGAGCACGTAGGATAACTAAAGGGGTTCATCTAGTCTGATTTGGTGATACTTAGGAGGTCATGGTTCAAATATAGGTGGGCTATACTGATGTTTTACCTTAAAAATTATATCACTCCCTATCCACGCAAATGTGAATATGTCTTCCAGGAAAGTTTTATTTTCTTCATCCCTACCCCATCATCTTTATTAAAATGTGTTAAAACCAAATGGGTAGTAAAACATGGTAGTAAAATAAACTGATTTTGCTAACATGTCCTAACAGGAATATATAAATAACTATTTAGTACTTTGGGATTCTCAAGATAAAATAAATACTCATTTTTAGATATTCAGTTATACAAGTAAAACGAAAAATCTCAAATATTAATAGAGTTTTTCAATGAGATTTATATTTTTTTTTAATAATTCAATAAAAACCAAGATTTAAAGTACAAGAAATAAATAAACCCAAAGATCCAACGTATGAAAGAAGAGACGGATGCTCGGCTTCAAAGCGAATGAAGAAACGCTTGCAAATTCTTTGACAGAGGCAGGAGAAAAACAACAATCAGAAATACGTCTAAAAGGATTCCACACTCAGAGATGTTCAGAAGATTCCTCAACTCTCTCTCCAACTTTGCTTAACAAGGATAAATGAAAGAACGTATCTCTTTTCACTAGAATTTATAAAACATTTTGTGGCAACAATATGAGAAAAGAAAGAAATCCATTATTCAATTTTTTGCACGTCTAGATTATCTTAAAGTGACACATTTTAAATCAGATACCTTAGCTTGGTCGGTAACGTGTCTTTCCACTAAATGAAGACACTACACGAAAGTTTATCGTTGTAACAGTATTGAATAAGAACTCAGTTATTATTATTATTATTATTATTATTATTATTATTATTATTATTATTATTATTATTATTATTATTATTATTATTACTCAGCTGTTCTAGTTTTAGGAATGTTTGTAAGTCATGTACCACTATAATCAGCAGTGTTTTAAAAATGAATGCTAAATATATTATATTAATAAATATTTCAAAATTAATTTATTAATATTTTAATACTAATTATTTTCCGTATTGGCTCAACAAACTGACAGTTGCATAAGGGGCATCAGGGTTGCCAATATGTATTTGAATACAAAGTTAAACGTGTTTGCCAGTATTTCCAGATGAAATTCCTATTCTTAGATAAGCTTTGGAGAAGATTATCTAGAATTATAATTTAATTTTTTTTAAGTTGACTAGTTTGAAGTAATATAGTTAGTGTTTATAACATGACAGTAAGAGTTTGATGGGGAAGTACACGCATTCTTCCTTTCCATCCAACTTGCCTCAATGTACTTCAGTAACCTATATTCTTATCTTAACAACCAATCTCGCCTCTAAAACCTCTCCAATATTTAAATCATATTCCGTCGGCTCATTCATAGCTTTCTGTTGGTTAGAAATGTGCTTGAAGAAAACCAGTTATTTCTTTTACATACAATTTGCCTCAATGTACTTCGATAACGGAGTATTGAAGTCATGCAGTTTATCTTTCTTCAGAGTTTTGGCGTTCCTTGTTACTGTTGGTGTAGGGGACCTTTAATTTTGCCACGCTTGAGTATATTTTTTCTTTCCCCCATTTCCATTTTCTAATTCAACTTGCCTCATTCTACAAAGCTCCTTGTGTTTGTTTTGGTAGAATTATATTTTTACAAGGTTTAAGCTTAAAATGACATACGCCAAGCTTTTAAATAGCCTTAAACACTGCCTCTTTCCGCTCTAACACCGAACATTATTTTCCTAATCGGATGACAGTTGCATGGTATTTCATAATGTTTATGTAATCTTTGTTAGTTAGAGGGGAATAATGTTTATTTACTTCATATCCAATATGTTGGCCTAATATTCTGTCCGAGGAGATAAAATAATGTTCTACTCGTGGATTTATATTATCATTATCTCCTTCACTGAGGATGAATCATCTTGTGATTAAAATTTTATGATTAGAGGAAATAACAAGTTTGCAACAGTTTCATTCTTTACAACTGCATCTTTGTGGTACAAGACGAATTGTGCAGCAGTTATAAAATTAATATCTTTTGAACTAGAGTTAAATAGTTAAATCGGTAAATGATATTTTCACCCTTCCTCATCCTGTATCTTTTATTTGATGGCTACGAAACATTTAAGTGGAGTGAAAGGCACCAGGCCGTTGGATTAGAGAAAGTTCACCTACTTTATTGTGTATGTATGTATATATATATATATATAAATAGCACCCCATCTCGCTATCCACTCAGGCTATATGCATACGTGATAATTATGCTAATGTGCTAGGGCTGAGGAAGATTGAATTTAAAGAAAGTCTACCCACGTTTGCGTCGAAGGATAGAGGAAAACTATTTAGGAAAAAACACCCATGGCCCACCTGACCAGGATTCAAACCCAAATCTCCGTGTCATCGGCAGTCTAGTCTATTTCAAGAGTAATGCCTTGAGTAAGACGATTCATCAATTGAGGCGAGATTTACTGTGAATAAGCGATGGAAAAACGTAATAATAAATTACACGTGTAAAACCACTCTCTAATCATACGACCGAGTTTGAATCTCGAACGAAAGACCCCTCGCCCAATAAATTCAGTCTAGCATGAGATTCATGCCTTACACCGTGTGACCACTAGTCTTGGGTCATACTGTCATCTTATAATACACACATATCCCATGCGTTATGGTTGGTTTATGAATAATCAGTTTCTATTACGCCAGCCGCCATCTTTTTTACCCTCAACAAGTTAAGCAAGCTCAGTGTCATACCCCCTTAACGTGTCACGTAACAACACATAAATTGGGAGGGATAGGGATATAATTATATTTAAAGAAATAAAAGAATTCAGGTGACGTCATTTTTTTTTCGGAGCGATTTATTTAAAGTTCCCTAACACTCCTAGAAATGAGTTATGTGTCAATGTCACGTGTTGACATTGCCCTGTGTTTAAAATGCACTTAAAACCTGAAAAAAAATCCCTCCGCATTGGAAGATCTCATGTCACTACAAGACACAAGTTTGTTTCAATCCAACCCCCCCTTTCTGCCACTCAGTGCTGTAGAGGGTTCAGGGGGTGGTTCATGGTGTGTCAACACCCACCAGCAGTTTCGAGAGTAGTATTTACTTTATAGAAGCGTGGTAAGGAGGGCTGGAGGTGGGGAAGGTGTACCATGTATTATAAAAATGCGTAATGGTTTGTATCAAATCCCTTTTTAGCACAACGTCTTACTAACCATTTAGGTTATAATCTTATTAAATACATTTAACTGGAGGGCAGGGACAAGGGAACGAGGCTCACTTACTACAGTATGATATTGTAAGCTTATTTGTGTGCTAAACAAAATTAACGTTATATTATATTATTAAAGTTAATAATTCACATTAATAATATATATATAATAATATCAATTATTGATAAGAGCTATCCAAATTGACAGCTTAAAATCACTTTACTTGAAATATAAATATGTGACAGTAGACTCTAGTAGCTTTTTATGGATACATTATAAAATTCTTACTGTGAAAATTGGACTGTGCTAAATCTAAAGGGGTATACTTTAGTTCAATACTTTTCTTTTTATTGCATAATCAAGGGAGTTGGTCTATTGATAGTGACTTGAGTATCTGATCCAAGGTAACAAGATAATGACACTAGATTTTTAATAGATTTCAAAAAGTCAATTTGGTACTCAATTAAATTTATTACTTAGCAAAGCGTCTTAATACCCGTTTGAATTATACACTTATTCAATTAAAATTAACAATAATATTATCTGAGGTTTGTATTATATTTTCTGATCTATGAAATTCTATTTTGAGATAAAATAAACTTAAATCAAATCCTATTTTATAATTTATTTTCTACACTAAAATTAAATTTTGAAATATGATGTCTAAACACATCAGAAATCGAAATAATTTTTTTTTTTTTGTAAAATAAAATTAATGCAAAGACTTTCTCTCTATTTAATCATTTTTTTAAAATCAAAAACACGTTAAATTTGTGAATCGAAATAATATACACTGTTTCAGAAACACTCCACCAAAGAGCATATGTTAAATAATATAAACGGTAGCAGAAACATGGAGAAAAGATGAGCATATATACCTTGATTTTGGTTGGTAGAACACTAGAGAACATTCAAACATATTTCTTTACGGCCAACAATTATAATAATATTTTTATTTATTATTTTTGTCATTCTATAAATATTTATAATACATAAAAGTGACAGTGGCAGACAACATGACTTGATACATAAATATATTAAAATGGTTTTGGTAATTTTAGTAACTAACTTCTACTAATATTCCTAGCAAGATCATACTCTATAACTATCAGATTGCGTTACCAATCAATTTCATATTTCTGAGTACACAATTAAAATAATATATGGTTGCTGATAGCTAGTAAATTATTGGATTAATAAAAATTTGATCAAAATTGGAAATTTCTGCTTACGCAAAGTTTCATGGGAAAATAAGTATTGCCATTTTGTCTGTCACGTTAAATAATGCTTAGATACAAAAATTAATAATATTCGCTAAAGTAGATTTTGAGTAAATTGATTTTCTCTCTTTTGCCCTTCAGTAAACAACCCATAATTTTAGGGTTGTATATCTAGTTCCAAAAACTCCTAGGGGGAAACTTAATAAAACCCTGGACGCCAAGTTTTAACCAGAATGGTAAAATGGTTTTGGCTATATTCCGAGATACACACAGGCAAAGAGACAAACAGATTACATTGCAAAAACCCCTTTTCAGTTCCATCTATCGAAATTTCAAGATTTTTTTTTACAATCAAAATACATCTCTCCGAGTAGTCGAGACAACCTAGAAATATCATCACATTCCACCAGAGATAATAAAAATTGCATACACTCTTACAAAACCGTTAAAAAAATGAATATCTGTTTCCACCAAAGAGTACAACAATCGATATATAGCTTTTTGGGCTGCTTAATCGTTCGAAGAATGGGTCAAACTGCTAGTGTATCTATAATTTGTTAAAACCATTTCCAATAATTGGTACTACGAGAAAACGGCTTAACCAATGTTGACAAATGACCACTCATTTTAGAAGTAAGCTCTCCAGAATGTTGGGGGAAAATAGTAACTCCTAGCGAAGAGTCAATATTTCTAGTGAGTTTCTAGCTTTTCCATTTTTCTTCTTTGAATGTAGCGGTTCTTAGATACAATCATTCTTTGTTTACATCACTATAGAAACCCAGATTTGTGTATGACTAATTTATATAGGTAAATAGTATGTTTCTATTTGTTTAAAATAATACCATCTCTATTATTAGTGGTATGGTCCAACAAAAAGATAGAGAGATGGAAGAGGAATCATTTTAATTTCTCATTGTTGCGTGAAGGGGAAAATACGTTTTGCTTCAAAGTAAACACAGAAAGTTTCACAAAATCATAAAATGTTGAAATCATTTGAAGAATAAATCCTTTAAAGAAAGTCTAGTGAGGCCTCATTTTATAAAACGTATCTCAATAAAATAATACATTTTTAGCGCGATAATCTTAAGCCATCGCCGCAAAGATCCACTAGTAATTCTAAACAATTTAGGGCAAGGATCCGTATAAGATATTAGACGCTAGCAATTAATAAACAGCAAGTATTAACAAGCAACCATTTATATTATAGAATAATCAAAGTTTTCTTTAATTTCTAGCAGCTTACCTAAACTCACATTAGTGCCCACGTGGTTTGAGACACCAGACTCTCAAGAGACTGGTTTTCAAGTAGCAGGTGGTCAAGGTTGGAATCTCAGCTGTGTATTCTGGTGGTGATTTTCCACATGCGATTTATCACTGCTGTTTTTATCATCGACTCTCCATTATAATGTTGGTGAACTTATTCTAAACTACCAACTTCACCTCTACCATATAAATGAAGCCATTAGATATCGCATGGGGGATAGACTCTGAATTAGAAAAATAAATAACTGGCTCTTATGACACATAAAATAGTTTTGTAAGGAATGATTGTAGCCACATTGGTGGTTGAAAGGTCTAATCTAAATCTTTGTTCTCATATTATATTGGATTGATGGTGAAATGGGGATCAGGTTTAGAAGCTTTGTTGGGTGTAATAAAGGTAGTTCTTTCCTTGAGGATTCCTCACAACTCCTCCATAAACTTTGTTTATGTTTAAATGCAGTTTCCGGGTTTATTAATACAAGTTTAACCATATTTTTTAACTTTATGAAGCGAACGGTACCAATTTCAAAATGTAGTTTTGTCAATAATTATATATTTGAGAATTTGTTTTAAAAAAGTATTGAAAAATTAAGACTAAATGCTGGAGTTTTTTAATTGCTTTGCTTTTACAATAATTAATTTGATAACATAAATATAATATTTTCATCTTTGTGCAATATAGTTAATATTAGTAAATACAAAAATTGATGATATAATACATAAATAAAGATAATCTCCAGTATAAAATCCATCCCGTGTCTGTCTAATTCTTCCTTTCAGAGGTTTTTTATACATGCCGGTGAGCTAGAAGGTTAAAATGATGCATGGAGTGTCTTGGAATTTCTAAAATTATGTGAAAAATTCGAAAAGGGGCACCAAAATTCCCCATGCTTATCTTAGTGGCCAAAAAATCAAGTTTGTCCGATTGCACTAAAATGTAATTTCCGGGAATTTCTCACAATGTTAAACACAACCCAGTTTTAATTTATTTTCAAGATCCCAGTTGGATGACCCTAAATAAATACGTATATGGTATCAAATATTTCGAAAACTTTTATGGCTCCTTTATTTTTTAAAGAAATTTTACACATGGTGGTTTTAAAAGCCGGTAAACAAGATCTCGTCATTTGGCGTTTAGAAATTCGAATCAACAAACTCAATTGACATCCAAATGGAATATAAGGGAAGGAAGGGAGGCATATAATTTTACAAAAACCTTTGTTGGGTGTAATAAAGGTAGTTCTTTCCTTGAGGATTCCTCACAACTCCTCCATAAACTTTGTTTATGTTTAAATGCAGTTTCCGGGTTTATTAATACAAGTTTAACCATATTTTTTAACTTTATGAAGCGAACGGTACCAATTTCAAAATGTAGTTTTGTCAATAATTATATATTTGAGAATTTGTTTTAAAAAAGTATTGAAAAATTAAGACTAAATGCTGGAGTTTTTTAATTGCTTTGCTTTTACAATAATTAATTTGATAACATAAATATAATATTTTCATCTTTGTGCAATATAGTTAATATTAGTAAATACAAAAATTGATGATATAATACATAAATAAAGATAATCTCCAGTATAAAATCCATCCCGTGTCTGTCTAATTCTTCCTTTCAGAGGTTTTTTATACATGCCGGTGAGCTAGAAGGTTAAAATGATGCATGGAGTGTCTTGGAATTTCTAAAATTATGTGAAAAATTCGAAAAGGGGCACCAAAATTCCCCATGCTTATCTTAGTGGCCAAAAAATCAAGTTTGTCCGATTGCACTAAAATGTAATTTCCGGGAATTTCTCACAATGTTAAACACAACCCAGTTTTAATTTATTTTCAAGATCCCAGTTGGATGACCCTAAATAAATACGTATATGGTATCAAATATTTCGAAAACTTTTATGGCTCCTTTATTTTTTAAAGAAATTTTACACATGGTGGTTTTAAAAGCCGGTAAACAAGATCTCGTCATTTGGCGTTTAGAAATTCGAATCAACAAACTCAATTGACATCCAAATGGAATATAAGGGAAGGAAGGGAGGCATATAATTTTACAAAAACCCTCTATGGGAGGAATAAAACTAAATTTTCAAGGATTATGAATAGAAAAATTAGTATAAAATAGTTTATCTTTATAAATGGATGCTGGTTAAATGATAAGAGGGGTTTTAAAATTAACGAAACTTAGAGAAAGATCTATTTAACTTATTGGTAAAAAATGTGAAATTTGCAAGTAAAGTGTAAGAACCGCCCCGACGAAAATGAAGGTCTGAACCTTCGTAAAATTAAAAATGAAGAACCCAAAAATGAAAGGAGGGTCTCAAAAAATTCCCAAAATTAAAAATGTACTTTTGAAACAGCTTGTAGGCAACTAGCTAGTATAAAAAAAATGTCACCTGCTCCGTTCAAAATTGACCACAATTGTCAGCCAATAAAACACAACTTTTATCACAGTTGAGAAAACTCGTGTCCACTTCCCGAGTCAACAAGTTAGCTCTGTTTGAGATGTAGAAAAAAAAAACTTTTCACTTTCAAGGCTATTTTACCATCATTTTCTTCCTCTCTCCACCCCCACACCTCCATCCTCTCCCCTTTCCGACCCACAAGACCCAACTCGTGAGACTCTTTTGTGTGCAAATTCAAACAGTCAAGGAAAGAAAACAGTTTGTTTTCTGCTTTCTTCATCGAAGTTCAATAGAATGAAGATGAACTTCGGTGTCAAGGGTTGAGAAACGAAAAAGGGTGAGAGAAAAAATAGATAGAAATGGTTAAAGGTTTGTTTGAATTGTGGTGGAGAAGGGTAAAAAAAACATCGTTTTGAAATATGACAATGTTTAGCTATCAATAATATTGGAATATCTTGTTGTGATAGTTGAACATATATTTTAATAGTGGATTGTTTTGGAAGAGGTTTTATATCAAAACCCGTAAAAATTAAACATTTAAAACGGTTTGATAGGTTGGTTTTAATTTCTCTTATCAAGAGAAAGTATTGTAGTATGAAAAAAGTTGTCTCAAGATTATGATGAATCTTTACATTTTATGTGAACCCTAATCAAAAAGTGGATTTTACCATTTTGTCTCTAACTATATCTGTCTGTCTGTTTCTGAATCAAAAACTGTTAGATTGATTTTGTTCTGAGCTTGATATTTAGATATAAGGAGGCTTTACCTCAAGACATATTTTTATTTTGACATTAGCAATGAAATTAACAGTAGTTTACCCATGTGTGATTTTTTTAATATCAAATATTTCGAAAATTGGTCAAATTATTTTATTTAAAATGATAACAAATAGCATTGGACCATTGATTTTTGGGCAAAAGTTTGTTTGAGGGTAGTTTAATAATGAGAAATGTTTGAAAGTTCAAAATATTTATAAAATTTTTCTAACAATTTTGTCTAAAATTTATATCTGGGTGTTGTATGATATGATTTTCTACTAGTTTTTGGGGTGAAAATTAGTTTATGGCTAATTTCATTAATTTTTTTTTCAAATAGTTAAAAATATTGTAAATTTCTCATTTTATTTGGCTCCAAGTGGATATCTAGGAAATAGTTCACGTGACCAATTGTCATTTATACTTGCTTTTTGGATAACATTTCTCAAAAGGGTAGTTTACAAATGACCGATTTTTAAAAAACCTGAAATGCTTAAATTTTTCAAAAATATAATATTCTATAAATGTCACTTACAATTTGGTTCTAAGTGGCTATCTTTGAAGTATTTAAAAATACAACTCTCATTGTATAGTGTTTTTTGGGTAATCATTCATTTAAGGGTTGCCAATCAATTACTGACTTTTCAATTTAAATAATTTATAAAATGTGTCTAATGATTTGGTCAAAGAATGTTATATTGAAAGTATTGTCATTACAAATAACGTTGTATACTAGTTTTGGGGTAAAAAGTTGTTTAAGGATAGTTTATTTAGGATACATTTTTTTAAGTAGTTATTTTAAAAATGCCTTTTTCAATTTGGTTATAAATTGATACCTTGGGAAAGTTTGATGTATTTTGTAGAAAAATTATATTTATATTTTTTAAGGCTATGCCTTGAGAAGTTTTGTTTATATTCTGACCCTCGCCCTCAAATTAAGTGTAACTTACTGGAGAGTGATTTTTAATTTCAAATTCTTTCCAAAATGATTATAATGATTTTGTTTTAAATGGGTATTTAAGGAGAGGTTAACTTTCCGAATAACGCTATTAACCTGGCATCTGATTATAAATTCACTAACGGGTGGATACTGTTAAAGGATATCCAAAATTTCGAGATATTTTTGAAAATCTCTTTAACGACTTTGTTTAGATTGTACTTCAGGGGCTTTTTGATTTGCTCCATTGATTTGGTTCAAAATGGGTGTCGGTTAAGTCTTCTACATTACAAATAATTATATACGTATATATATATATTTATTTATTTATTTACTAATAATAATTCCTTTTATATTATTTTATAAATTACTTTTTTGTAAAATTTAAATTATTTTTAAATTATCTCTGATGATTTGGCTAAAACTTCGGATCGAAGAACTATTTTATGTAATCAATAATAATTTATGTTTTTTTATAAAATAGATAAATTTAAGAATAGCTTACGTTAAACCAATTATTGAAAAAACTACATATTTCGAAATAGAGCTTGTTTGTTCAAAATGTGTATATTGGAATATTTATAAATAAAACTTACATATGGGTGGTTTAATCATAATTAATTTTGAATAATTTTCTTGGAAGATATAATACACTATACTAGGAACTTTTCGCGATTTTATCTTCCATTTTTTAACCTTTTTTAGCTGGAATACAAAAGTGTTTATTTGTTCTCAACCACAGTAAAATTCAATTTAAAATATATTTGTGACAATTTGCAGTAATGTACTAAAACAATATTCATATATTATTAAACGTTAAGCTATGTGATCCGCAGCTGTCACTTTAACATTTCATATCTAATTTCAATAAAATAGTACCAACACAAGAAAATATTATCAATACAAATTGGCAACATTTTAACATTTTCTAAAAGTTCTTACATGATAACTATCTTCTAGCTAAATAATATATAGCTATTTTTATTTATATATGTATAAGCACCTAATTCCACTACCCGTTCGGGCTATACATATATGTACTAATTACGCTAATGCTTTTAGGAATTAGGAAGTTTATATTTAGAGGAATTGTACTCAAATTTTCGTGGAGGGAGAGTGGAAAACCATTTTGGATAAACTACCCTCAGCACACCCAACAGATATTTGAACCTTGATCTCTTCATCATCGGCAGTTTAGTCTTCTGCGATAGTAGTGCCTTAGACAATGCGGCCACCGAGGTGCACTATAGCTTATTTAATTCAATTGAAATTAATATTTTATCAGCCAATAAAATATAGGTAGATCGATTAGGTACAAAATGATCAAGCTCTAGAGATAAGAAAGAATAGAAGAAGTAAATTATAAAAATTTAACAAAGAGTGATATAGGTTGGTGGGGAAAATTTTGAGGCTTACACTATTGGTTATTTTTTAATGGATTGTGTACTGGAAAGAATAAATTGTAGGGGAAGGCAAAAATTAGAGTATGTGAAGCAGATTATTGTGGATGTAGGCTGTAGCTAGTATGTGAAGGTGAATAGATTGGCACGGGATAACAAGAAATGTAGGATTTCATCAAACCAGTCAGGAGGTTGAATACACGAACAAAATAAAAATGATGTCCAAATACTTGTAATTTACATGTTTTAATAAATTTATCATATGTGTCAGGGTAAAATATTACTCACAATTTAGTATAATCGTTGGTGCTAAAAATCTTACCACCCCTGTGGGCTAAAATCATATTTACACTAACAAGGTTAAATTGAGGAAGTTGACACTTTGGAGGAAATGTATCCATATTGATTTGGAAGGGAGAGGAAAAATTCTATTTGGAGTCATAATCATTACAACCAACAAAAATTCTAACCTTACTATCACTGACCGAGATTCTAAACATAACCTTAATGTCACTGACCGAGATTCTAAACTTAACCATACTATCACTGACCAAGATTCTAAACATAACCTTACTGTCACTGAGTGTTCTTCTAACCTTAACCTTACTATCACTGACCAAGATTCTAAACTTAACCTTACTGTCACTGACCGAGATTCTAAACTTAACTTTACTGTCACTGAGTGTTCTTCTAACCTTAACCTTACTATCACTGACCGAGATTCTAAACATAACCTTACTGTCACTGACCGAGATTCTAAACTTAGCTTTTACTGTCACTGACCGAGATTCTAAACTTAACCTTACTGTCACTGAGTGTTCTTCTAACCATAACCTTACTATCGCTGAATGAAATTCTAAACTTAACCTTACTGTCACTCAGCGAGATTCTAACCTTATCCTTACTGTCACTGACCGCAATTCTTGCACAAATTTTACTGTCACTGACTGAGGTTAGTGCCCTTTTTCTTCGTGCGAGTATTTTAAGCAAAAATGTTTTAAAACATTTTACTTAAAACAGAAATTTACTTTGTTGTTACGTTGGCCTCTATTCGGACACTCTCAATTTATTTTCATTCATTTTACTTTAGAGAACATTAAGGGGCAAGGTATGTTTGAAATTAAAAAATAAATATTTCAGAAATGTATGTCACTAACAAAGTAAAATAAAGCGTGAAGTCTTACTTATCAAAGCTATAAAACGTCCACACAAGTTAATCAAATAATAACTCTGAATGTGTTCAAGAAATCTGCTAATCTAGCGAGAATATTATCACACTCCAGATTTATTATTGGGAATTAAAGTTATGAAACTTTAAACTTAATAAAACAAACTTTATCTTAAAGTATGTTGTTCTGACCTAATTAAAAATATAACATTATTTGTTTTATAGAGACTAAATAAGGGTTTCTGACAATTTACTTCAATCTTAGAACTGTGGCATTTCACGTAAAGCATCGTGTAGAATAATATATAAATCTCTCTTTTCATGATTTGATTTTAAATAATAATACTTAAAATGTTAGGTTTGTATCCTTATAAGGACATGACGAAACATTTTAGAAATATTCTTGTTTTAACTATATTTTAAAGTATCAAACTTTTTATTAATTATTATTGAATGATTTAATGTGTCTGCAACGCCTCTCAATGCTCAAATAGGCGGCCCCCGAATACTTTTCTAGCCTATTTAAAATTTCTGTCATTAGTGGATGAAGCGATTTTAAAATATAAATTCTATCTTATTTTTTATAAAACCTATCATAAATTTAAAGATGATCGAAAATTAACTGTTTTATGTATGTGGTTTATTTTAATGGGGCCACGGGCCCCCCTCCATTTGGAAAACATTTTAATGTTATAATTGATGTCACTCACAAAATAAGGTATCGTTAAACATGTTGAAACTGAAATGCAATAAGCTGTTAAAACAAATAGAATTTAATAAATCTTCGTGTTCAAAAATTACATTAACCTTGATTTATGTTTCTAAGATCTTTTAATAGAATATATTTATTTAACACCTTGACAAATAAGCAGGTAACTTACAAACTCACTTACTACTAACACTAAAAACACCCATTTCGGTGGCCGCATGATCTAACGCGGTACTCTCGTCTTGGACTAGAGACTGTCGAAGACGGGGAGATTTAGGTTCGATCACAGTCGGATGCACTGAGGGTGGATTTTCTTAGAATGTTTTTTCCACTCTCCACACCCGCAAATGTAGGGGCACTTCATCTAAATTGAACCTCCATAATACCTAACAAATAAGTACTTAGGCGTATAACCATAGCGGGTAATAAGACGTGGTGCTAAAATAAACACTAAAAACTATTCCCCTCAGACAGGTTTTTTTTTGGATAGTAGGATGATTTCATTATAAAAATTAAATTCCTTCAGTGCTTTATTAGAAAAATAATCAAATCTACATAAAGTGAGGCCCAGAATGGTTGATTTTGTGAAAATATACTTTGTTTTATGCATTTATATATATATTATATTCACATATATATTTACAGTACGTACGTATAATTGAGGAACCAAGTTAAACTTTACCATATCTTTTCCTGTGATCAGATGTGTACTCATAACGAATAATTGAGTTTTGTCAAGCGGCAATGGTTAAGCCGAGGTTCTTTTCTTCATTCGGAAAAAAATTGTCAAAACACAAAGAGAAACCAAATTGAAAAAAATAAAAATAACAGGACCAAAGGGATGGAGAGAGACCGGAAAAAATATATATATATATATATATTTGTGTGTGCAGGAAGAATTGTAGAAACGAAGAGAACATGAGATGTGGGGGGAAAGGGAGTACGTGACATTGATCGAGTGAGGATCCGTCGTCTACGAAAAAGAGGAGTTGTTTGTAGGGAAGATTCGGTGACAATGTTTATACATCAGTCGGCCCCGCTTGGCCTTTTTTTTTAAAGAAATAATATCTGTACAAGTTTGTTCTACGTGGAACATCTCATAGATACTTTATAACCCCGTATGATAATCATTGCGTCTTTATTTAATATACAAAATGTTTGAAATGGTAATATACAGTGGAATGATTGTGAGGAAATTCTCACTCTACTATGATCCAGCCCCGTGGTGTAATGGTAAGGGCAGCTGCCCACAAACCTAGGGGCACAAACCTAGGCTTAAGTTAGGTTTAACACTCCCACTAGCTCACACTTCCATATTCAATATCAGCACATTATCGCATTACGGGCACTGGTAGACAATCCCCATAGATGTACCCTTGACAGCGCTCTGTGCCACTAGAGCGAAGAATATTCTTTATACAGGCGACCAAACTTGATGTTGTGTCCCTTCCGGTCACTAATACCATACGCTAATAAAANAGAGAGAAAGTAAAAATATAGAGAACACTATACAATAGCTGAGATATCAGGGTTCATATCTAGTCCAGGCTGAGTATCTTTTTTGCTTTAGGGGGTTCCCTCAGTAAGTGAGAAATGGTTGCACAGACGTTATGCTTTACTTTTATGATGAATTATTTCAAAATATTGTTCACACTAAAATAAAGTCGAAACATTCCAACAGGGCTCTCATTCCTTAATAAGGCTATAGTTTGATTTTTTTATTAATAGAAAAGAATTGTGAAAATGTGACATTAGCTCATTTTCAACTATTTTCAAAGTGTGTTTGTGAAGCTATGAGACTAGTCTTGATGAAAAAGTACTCAGAATATAGCCTTCCTCTAACAAGTACAGTAGTTTTTTGATGGATTGAGAAGAGTAAATTTCAATATATTTTAGAACTAGCAGCGAGCTTTCCTCCTTACATTGCGATAGGAAAATTCATACGTTTCTTTCCCCTTTTTCTTATTGACATGACAAAGAATGGTTGTAAGTGAATGGAGATAAAGAGTATGTGCCTAAACAGAATAGAGAGGTAGTTCTAGAAAATGACAAAGATCAATGATATTTTAAGCTGTGTGGCCTAACAGAGATTGATACGTTCTCTCTGACCATGGCAGCCGCTTAAGTTGCCACGTTACATTAAGTCAAACGTTGTTTCAATTATTGTAAAACTATACATTATTCATCTCTATCCTATTAGTGTAAAAATGAGGATAGACCGTGTGGTATATAAGACGAGGACCACGTATTAATAAGGTATTTCATGGAAATATATTATATTTTTACTGTATTTTACGTTTGAGTGAGAAAAAAGTTAATACAATTACAGAATAAGTTTAAAATGCTCTTGAATACGAAAATATTTGTCAGTTTTGTTTATATTTATTAAAATATATATACAGCCCTTAAAGGTTTTTAAGATTTGTTAGATTTGATGATTATCAATGTTTTATTACAATTATAATAATGTGATAAGTTAAACATAATGGTTATCCCTACTTTACATATATTTTGAAAAATATAAACTCTTTATTTTCATTATATTGATTTAAAAAAAGTTTCTTAGTTATTTCTCTTTTTACAATGTAGAGGCCGAAATAAAACATTAGGAGACTTTTCTTGGAAATTAAAATCTACTTCACATGAATTTGAATAATTAAACAGGTAATTCTGAATTTTTGTTAACGGTGATGATGTTCGTTAAGGTGGTTTGGAAGGAAACAGGAGAAGAGTTCAGTGTATTTGCAATTTTTATAGCAAACAATTTTTTCACCCAAAATAAATCAAATTTTTCTCCAGCATAAACATAGCTTAATTTTATACACATGGTAATCTCAACAGTTCTTGAATATCTGTCACAAACATATTAGCATTTGATGATAAACATTTTCAATGAAAATTGAAAAATGACACCTGGACACGGGAATCGAACCCGGGACCTTTGGCTTAGCACGCCAATGCTCTAACCACTGAGCTATCCAGGATTCGTCCCGTGCCCACGGTCATTCTTCACTCATATTTTAAGGCAGAGTCTATGATGGACAGAGCAGAATCCTGGATAGCTCAGTGGTTAGAGCATTGGCGTGCTAAGCCAAATTTCCCGGGTTCGATTCCCGTGTCCAGGTGTCATTTTTCAATTTTCAGAATGATATCTAACTGAACCAATTACCATTAATATAGCTTCGGCTATTTACACTTAATTTTAAATGAAGATAAAAAGCCATCATCAATGTCTCGGACACCCTTGGCAGATATTCAATAATTACTGTTGAGATTACTTTGTGAATAAAATTAAAATATATCCTTCAACTGGAGTAACCTTTTATTTATTTGACTGAATTTGTCATTTGTTTATTTGTTTTTTGTTGATTTTTCTGTAACATCCGCCAAAATATGCTTCCTTAACTTGCAATCCCTACCATTCCATTTTAAAAAACTAAATATTTAAGTTTATCTTGACCATCTCTAAAATGAATTTCTGTTTTGAATCCTAGTGCAGTAAAATATTATTAGTCTCCACGTGGTGAGAAAGCAAGAGAAGAATTAGTTATTCGGAGTTATTTGAGTGTTATACCAGGCCGTAAAGTTAGACACATAATAGGGTGTGAATGAAAAAGATTACTTAAAAGCTCTTCTAAACGTAGGGATAAATCTTAGCATAAAGAGTCAATAAAAATCAAATTAGGCATCGCATGGTGGTGGGATTTCTGTAGACTTTATTAGAAACAGAGGAAATAAGACCAGTTAAACAATTATATCACATTTAAAAAAATTAACAAAATTAAGTAACCCACTTCAGTGGTCGAATAGTCTAAGGCGTGACACTTGTCGTTTAAATCCAGGTCGGCTCTATTAAGGGTGTTTTATCCTAATTAGTCCCACTATCCTTCCACGCAAATGCGGGTGGATTACCTATAAAATGCTTTCTTCCTCGTTTCCACCTTATTAGAATAATTATCATATATGCGTATAACTAAGCAGATAGTAAGACGCGTGGATATAAAAGTTTTTTTTTAAATTAATAAAACATTTCACTTGTGCCAATTTTGTTGTTGTCAAGTGAAGAATGCAGAAAACAGCACTCCAATACAATATATTTTCACCTGTTTTTCAGTTGTGAGATGGGTTCTTAAGTAATTCATTCTAGGTCTAGCCCGGGTAATGTGGCCACAGCCTAGAACATTACCCGGGTGACCAGTCCTGGTGGTGATATACTGTCTCATCCCAACAAAATTGAAGATAGGAAAGCAAGCGGAAAGCACAGGGACTAGTGAGCGACAAAGTTTCTCTCCCTCTGAAATGTTTGATCTTAGTAGAAAGGAACGGTGTTTGGTAGGGACAGGTGGGGGGGGGGTTTAGGGGGCGTGGATACCCTTGTAGGTTCTTCTCAAACAACCTCCCACCTCCCTTCATCCCCTATAACCAACCCCCCTTCCCCTTAGTCATGTTATTCAGTCGTGTTAACATTGGATGGGGCCTCGATTAGCACTACCTTTCGACTTTCTCACATCTTTCCTGCTGGTTGTGTTTCTGTGTTGGTGAATGAGTGAGCAGAGGGCTTTAATTGGTCCCGGTGATCCTATTTTGGTTATTGGCGGTGTTTAAATGGACTTGGTATTTATATAATGGCTCATTTTACTCACCTTTGAAATATAATGATTACCAGAACGTGAAACATAAATAGATTACTTATTTTATTATATCTTTAAATTTTCCAATACCCTCACCAATTGTATAAATTGATTGGATATTCAGTGACGAGCAAATATAGGTTCGAATCTCATTAGGCACAATGAGTGGTTTTCTATATAGATTTATCATCTTAAATACATGCTAGTGTGGGTTCATCTACTATAAGTTCTACTTTCCTTATCCCTACTATACAGTCGTTAATATTCGTCGTGCAAGTTAAATAAAATAACACTCTTAGATAAACAGTTGACATATTAGTGGTTTTGCTTAAATTTAAATTTATTATAATGGAGTCCGAGATACACTTTATAAACACCCAAAATACATAATACTAGAATCCTACTTTTAATCTAATAATACACAGTGCCTAGAAGTCGGGACAATTTAATATATTTTAAAATAATATAATAAAACCAGTGCTCTCTCAAATAACGGATAGGTACATATATTTCTGAACTATTGATATGGATGCCTATCTATTAGGAGGTATGCAGTGTGCAATAATATCCCTAGCTTACAATAAAAATATAATTTAAATTTTTAAAATAATTATATAAACGTGGTTGGTCACAGATAAAAAATATGTAGACTTTTTTTAAAACTTTACATAAAATGTTTGGATTAATTTTAAAATATATCAGGACTACAAATAATTTTTTTAACTAGTTGATTCTATTTATAGAAAGAATGCTATATCTGTGTTAAGAAAAGTCTTCTTATTGAAATTTAAAGATTTTTAAAATAGCTTTGCACATTTAGTAGTGGTAGTTATTATGTAGTAGTTGGTTTATTTATGACTTGCAAACATCTGATATCAAAATATAGAACAAGTTAAATATGAATTTTATTTTCAAACTAGGCTTTGAATTTTTTTTAATTTCTCTCTTAGGCAAACTTAGTATCTTTTTGTTATTTTTAATCTTAACTTAGTCTTATCCTGATAACCATTCACGTTTTGGAAGCCAACTGAATCATAATTAAAATTAAACTTTAATGGTTAAGAGTAATACCATGATGAAATTAGAAAGATCTTGGGGAAAAAAACCTTATCTTCATGTGAACACAGAAAACTATAAAATACGATAGTAAGATTCCTTGAACTTGAGTACAGGCCATTACCCTTGAATCTCCTCATCAAGACCTGTGTTCTCTATTATGTTCCTCAGATAACCCTCTCTCTCCTACTCCCCC
>CABFWB010001013.1:178883-196539 GCA_902151455.1 Timema bartmani | reverse complement strand
ATCTTCTATCTGGCCATAGCAATACAATGTTATTTCTCTTCCCTTTTTTCAGATTAACACTTTCTATTACACGGTAAAAGCTAATGCAGTATGACCATTTTCTACTTCTTTGTCGCCTTAATGACAATACTAGTTGGTGATTTGCATATAGGGACAGCACCATCATTTTACATACAATCTGTATATGAATCAAATCTACATTTAAGCCCCCTTTATCGCACGCCAACCAACTCTGTGAAAAGCAAGCTACAATCAATTCCCCTTCTAGAAACATTTTACACAGCTTTACATTACTTGATAAAACCATTTGATTTGATTCTTTTTTTAGCACTGAGTCTTACTACTTGTTCAAGTTATACACTTATGTTTTAAATACGCTAATGGTTTTATGGATGAGGAAGGTTATATTTATAGGAAGTGTACCCGCATTTGTGTGTTGGCCCGCATTTGCATGAAGGGAGAGTAGAATACAATTTTGGAAAAAACATCTTCAGTACATATGAACATCGATCTCCCCATCGTCAGCAGTTTAGACTACTACGAGGGTAGCACCTTAGACCATACATCCACCAAAGCAGGTAATTGCGTATTTAATCAAGAGGGTTGATTAGTAAAGATAAAGAGTATGTGTATGTGGATAGGTATGCGGGTGTTGTTAGGGTGAATCGAGATGACTGAATTGTACAGATTTGGAATAGTTACCATTTCAGTATTTCTCAAACAAGTGACCTTATTGAAAAATTGGAATATTAACCACTGGAATTATACCCACTTAATTGTAATTGTATCCATTTGGAATGGTAACCATTTCAGTGTTTCTCAAACAAGCAACCTTAGTCAAAAATTTGAATTGGGCCCACTAGAATTATATCCACAAAAATCAGAATTGTATCTGTTTGGAATGGTATTCAGTCCAGTATTTCTCAAACAAGCGACCTTAATGAAGAATCAGAACTGTACCAATGGAATTATACCCACTAAAATTGGAATTGTATCCATTTGGAATGGTGTCCATTCCAGTATTTCTCAAACAAGCACACCTAATGAGAAACTGGAATTATATCCACAGATGGTGGCCCTTAAGTTCTAATTCTTATGCTTAAGGTGATGAAAAGACATTTTAATCTCATTATTAGTGCACAAAGTTACTAAGAGAGGGCAGACAATTGTGGTTTGAAGATTGATTATTTAGTCTGTTGTTTACTAAAAGAGCACAGGCTTTAATAGTTAATAATTGACATTTAGTAAAATAAAATAAAATAAAATACATAGGTTATATATTATTTAACTGTTTTTGTTTGGCCATATTATTTTAGAGGCTCATACTAATAATTTAAATTTAAATCTCCTTTATTATAATGCTGGTCAACACTAAAAATTACACAAGTACTTTACATAAAAACATAATTACATAAGAAAACAAAAATTAACAATCATAGCTTAGTAATGATACAAACAAATAAATAGTTATTAAAAGATAAGATGGATAGTAATATTAACTACATTAATAAATAGTAGTGAAAATCAAACAGCATTGATATAAAAAATAAAAACAGTAGACAGATTAATTTTAATTTTAATATTAGAGGTATAACTTGTTCTGAGTAAATTATTGATAAGGGAGTTCCTTAAATAACTATGAGTTTTGTTCTTCTTTGTCTTAAAAGTCGAATTTGAAAAATCAAGAATTGATACAGTAGCCAATAGGTTTGACCTTATAATTTTATAAATAAATATGATCAAAGTTAGCTGCATAAACAAGAAAACTTTTACTGTTATTTATAAATCTAAAGCTTAGTAAATTTTTTATTACCAAAACATAAATATTAATGTCTTTTATGAAACTAAAAATGTCTTTAATCTTGATTTATTTTGGTATTTTATCAAACAGTCCCTGTGTCTTTATTGAGTTTGTATTTGTGGTGTGTGGGAGGTGGTGGTGTGTTGTGCTGGTGGGGGTGTTTTGTGGGTGTTATTATTTATGTGGTGATTGGGTGGTCCATTTATTAATTGAATTTATCTCTAGATAACCCAGTACCAGCAATCACAGAGAGAGATTAAGGTCTAAGTATGATCTAACCTTCTCTTTCAAACAAGGTGTGCATGATATAGTATGAATATTAACCTTTGACACCAAAAGCACAAATGATCATTAGTTAATCAAAAATAATTTATATGTAGTGTTATTAAATCATTGTTTGTTCAGACCAGTTGATTGGTGAACAATCAGTCAGGTGCAGGCTTGCACAAGAAATTCCATACCACTATGTAAAGGTGAGAGAATCAAAACGTGATATGATTTATAAAAACTCAATTTATGAAAGAAAATCAATATATTTTAACTAAATAAATGTCAAACTTATTGTTCGTTATGGGGTTTCTTTAGTATGAGCTCCATTTTTAACATTTAATTTTACTAAAGATTAATTTGAAACATATTTAAAAAATTGACCACACACACATTAGTACAATAATAATATTCTGTTTATAATGTGAAGTCTAAACTAAATATATCAGTCTTTAAAATAAGAAGATATTACCAAGACCAAATATTTTCTATGTAAACTCAATTCTCAGTAATTTATATATAAATTGAACCATTTTGTTTACATTTTATAGCAATTTATTGATAGGTCAAACGATTCCAAACAATTAGGATTAGTCAATTTTCATGATTCCATTATGAATTAAAAAGTAGTTCAAAAACTATTCAAAATGACACATTGGCGCTTAAGGGGATCATCTTTATATACAAATTTTGTTTTAAAATTTAAATTACTTAAGCAAGGGGAACTCGATACTTTTCAACAAAAACTATTTAGCAAGTTTGGTAGTATAATTCAATATTCAGAGGATGGGCCTTCCTTATCCGACAGGTGTCTTCTTACAGAAATTGGATAGTAAATAAAACATGTTATATTTGGAAGAGGGTACAGGAAAAATGCAAAGAAACATATACAAGGGAACAAACACAATATGGCTTTTACAATGAAAAGAAGACCACATTTTACACTTTACATTTCTGCCATTGGACAAAGAGGTAATGGTAGCCTCTTGAAGGAAATTGGTCGTTTTCGCCCTGTTTCCCAACCTAGGTTTCACTCTATTGTAATTCATCAGGAGAGAGTGTGAAACGTGCAACGCAACTTTTTAACAGAGGAAACCAAGTGAGATTTATTATTTATATTCACATGCAATGTCCATTTACTGTGTTTGTCCTTCTTGTTATTCCTTTTACATGCTCCTCCTGGCTGTGTGTCCTATCATTCTTTACCCATTTACTTTATCTCCCTTTTGTGTTTTTGGTTTCCTTTTTGTTAGCAGGTTAAGCAAATGTATCTCAAAAGCAAAAAGAGGTTATCCTTAGAGAGATACATTATATATCAAAATTAGCCTCCACTAGTTAAGGTGTCAGTCACAATATAACACTTCAATACTTCAACACTTCAATATTTCGATGCTATAATAGCAACGAAATACTGAAGTTTGTGTAAATATGTGTCAGTGTTTTTACTTTTATTTGTAAATAGCATCGAAATATTGAAGTGTGTGTAAATATGTGTCAGTGTTTTTACTTTTATTTGTGCTCTACCATATTCCTAATATTCTATCATTTTATTTATTACTAAATGTTTATGCTCAATGCACTTTTTTCATACATATTAAATTAACAATTAGTGACCAGGAATGCTATATAATGGATTTAATTTACGTGCACCATCAATATATCAAAATAAAAGTTGAAACTTTCAAAATCTACCTGTTAAGGCTAGGTTCTAACTTTCCATATTAGATGTTGAATAAATTGTTAAGCACATAAGAGGATTTTCCAAAATAAAATAAAATATAATATGTACATGATATCTTTTAACCTTGTTTGGGTTTTTCTTCCATTTCAAAACCTTGATGAGTTGGCAAGTCATTAGATTTGCTTGAATTCTGAGACTCTGGTGTCAGAATAATGGGTGAAGGAAGTTCTCCCCAACGCCAAGAACGCTGTACATGATCATTCACGGAGTTATTGCAACCATCATCCATCTCAAACATAATTGTACTTGTCTTATCCTTCATTTGAATATCTGTTTCTGATTGGAATGGAGAAGAGGAACTAGAATGAGATTGGCTGAAAATAAATTTTAAAATGTTATTTAAAGAAAATATTTTTATTAATCATTATTTATTATTTTAATCAACAAAATATGTACTTAGGAAAAATAAAAATTAATATTGTTTTAAGAAATAAATATGCCTATGTATTTATTAAGTTAAAGCTAGAGTAAATTTTAATTAAATTACTAATATTGTAGCATGTCACCTATATGTCAGAAAATGTCAATGTTGGGGTGAACACAACTTATTAATCATAGACAAAGGTACAATTTATCTTAAAACATTTACTATCAAAACCAAACATGGAACAAAGAAAGCAATTCATAACTCAAATAAGAATAATATGATTAGATTGGTTTCGTTAATTGGGTCATTCCATACAGTTGCATGTTTGATTTTAATTTTTTTTTTATTTATTGCACAAATGTTCTTAGATATTCTAGTGACTATCACACAATTTAAAACAAAAAAATCATCTGACTTTTTTTCTAGTACGGCCAATTTGTCAATACAATAAACGCTAAATTTGATTGATATTTCAAAGAAAATTTTATGTCTTGTGAATTAAAAGCGGTAGAGAGAGAATTGACATAAATCATTTTATTGCTCTTAAAGTGTATTAAATATCATGCAATTTTAAGTTCTGTGCAACTGTAGACTAAGTGGCTAAAATTTAATCTGAAAATCAGCATTGGTTTCATTTACAAATGCAGCCTTTAAAAGGTCTAAAGAGGATGAAACTTTATATCTTTAATTTTCGTAATTAAAGTCTTAGTCTGGGAAATATCAAGATTTAGAACCTACCACTTATTATTTTATTAAGTCCTAATCATGGCCACCCACTCAAATTCATGAATATTCAATATATCAGGTGTGAAACTGGACAAAATATTAAACTTAAAGGGAATGAAGTATTGCGTAATAGTTAATTGTGATACAAATTTGGGGTTATAGACTTGTAAAGTTTTATTTCTGTGGAATGATTTACAAGTCTTCTAAAACCATAAATGTTAACTTCTTACCCATAAAATTGACTCCTTTTGGTGGTAATTAAAGCCATTGTACACCTGTGTTATTTAATGAAAGATTGTGTCAGTGGTCTGTTGACTCCTTCCCGTTGATGTGGTAAGCTTAAGAGATGTGAATTTTCTCATGACCTTTAATGTGAAATCCATTATGCTGCCTTTGACTTCTTGTAAGATGTTCTTGGACATGGCCGCTTGAAGAACTTCACATATTTTCAATTACAGCAAGCAACCACTGTTCATAAATAGAGATTATATAGTCAAGTCAAAACAGTTGAGACCAAAGTGTTTTTGCTCCTAGGAGATCTTCATATTCAAAAGATTGAGATGTTCGGTAACATCATTCTGTAGATTTGTTGAGAGGTAAGAATCTATATTTTTCTCTAGTTTGAGGTAAAGGTATGCATTTTTTAAATCTTTATATCAATAAAAAAAATTTGATGAAATGTGTGTTCATTTAAGGAGTATCTGTGAATGTTGATTATAAGGATCTACTAGAATTAATGACGTGAAACATATATCAATTTAAATGCATGATAGATGTGTGTCCCTGCTGATCGGGAGTACAAATTATATTGGTTTCTTTACAGAGGAAATGAAAAAGATGCAAGAAGATGTCTGTTATAAACAGTGGGTAGGCACATATTGTGCCAACATACTAACTGTTGTTCAAACTTCCAGTGAGTTTAGTGAAAGCCTCATTGAGAATCTGATGGCACTAGAAAATCACCACTTTGTTTCCAAAACTAAATCAAAGTTTTTGAAAACTAGAAAAGGAAGCTGACTGTATAGTTCTAGGAGATTTTGCTGAAAGCTACATTTAAATTCAAAGTTTCCATTGTGTGAGCACACAAACCAACCTTCATCCTTTGTAGTATTACTTCAAGTCAAATGGTGTTTTGAAGAGCCATAGTCTGTGACCACCTAGAACAACCCACAGTGAAACTAAAAATCATTTCAGAATTACCTCACAAACCAGCTAAAAAAACCTCTTCCACCAGAAAAGATTTTTTTTTTCAGTGATGGAGCAGCTAGTCAATATAAGAACAGAAAAAACTTCATAAAAATGTGCCATCATAAACTTGATTTTGGCCTGGATTTTTTTTTTTTTGCTTCTAATCACAGGAAGAATGCTTACGATGGTATAGGAGGTACTATGAAAAGGTAAGCCTCTAGCAAGCCTGCAAAAAGCCTATAAAAATAACATCCTTACCCAAAAAGATAGGTATGATATTCCCGGGGAAAACATCAAAGAAATACTTACATTTTTGTTTCAGAGAATGAAATGAAATCAAATGATAAGAGTATTGAAGCCAAAATTTGAAAAATGTTAACTTGTTTGCTAAACCTGAAAAAAACAACAGATTTTTATCTCCAAACAAATCTATGGAAAGATGTTGCCAAACATCCGTGTCTTTTGAATATGAAGACCTCCCAGTAGCATTCTCATTTATTAAATATATTTAACATGTACTTTATGAATTGACTGATTATATCAGGACACAGCTTATAAACAAACTTAAATCTAGCACACACACACACACACACACACACACACACATACACACACACACACACAAAACACCCAGCCCCCAGCCATTAATTCATAATTGTGAAAAGGTTAATCTATATTTCACCAATGATACATTTTCAGCCATGTCAAGAATCGAACTCGTGACCCTTAACTCAGTAGACAGACACGCTACCGACTGAACAAAGGTGTTGGACTCCCAGAAGCAAAGACACAATCTGGATCCTACTGTTCTGACTTTAAATGTGGTGACTACAGAGACTTTATTTATGATGAAATGTAGTGGCTTTTTGTAATTGAAAAGATCAGTTGTGAAAATGAAGACCTGTATGTTAAGTTCTTCAAGCCTCTAGGTCCAAGAACATATTTCCTGATGTCGAAAGAGGCATCAAGGGTTCCACATCAAGGGCCATGATTAAACTCACGCTCCTGTAGCTTACCACACCTACAGGAAGGAGCCACCAGATCATTTACAAACTCTGCAATTAAATATCACAATTGTACAATGATTATTTCCAGTAGAGGGTGTCAATTTTATGGGTATACCACAAACATTTATAGCTTTTGAAGTTTATTAATCATTCCACTTGAGATGTTAAGGTCTGAAGTTGGACAAAACTTATCACATAAGATGTATTCTACTTTATAAACAGTAAAATGGTTAATGCCCCAAGTATATGCCGATTTTAGTTCCCAAGATATTTAATTTCCTGTGAACATCAAAATTTGTAAAAAAATTTAGCCTCACCCATCTTGGAAAAATGGCCAAACCAGATAGTTTTTTTTTTTTTTAATCACAGGAATATGTAGGGACATTTGTGTAAAAATTAAAAATCGGTCATACAAAAGATTTTTTTTTTCTGGGTGATTGATTTTATATGACTAC
Organism: Timema bartmani; assembly: GCA_902151455.1. Classification (NCBI taxonomy): domain Eukaryota; kingdom Metazoa; phylum Arthropoda; class Insecta; order Phasmatodea; family Timematidae; genus Timema; species Timema bartmani. The sequence continues at coordinate 188,987 of CABFWB010001013.1, read as the reverse complement.
TACTAAATTCAATATCATTAGAACCCGCCTCGGTGGCGTAGTTAGCTAACGCGCTAGTCGTGTTGAGCTCGACCACCGAGGACGGGGAGATCGAGGTTCGAGGTTCGAATCTCGGTCGGGTGAACTGGGGGTGGTTTTTCCTAAATGGTTTTCCACTCTCCCTCCACGCAAATGTGGGTTCACTTCTTTTATATTCAACCCTCCCAATTCCTAACCCATTAGCGTAATTAGTACTTAAGCGTATAACCCGAACGGGTAGTAAGACGCGGTGCTAAATATTAATATCATTAGAAGTCTTTTTAATTTATTCATTTATGACAATAATAACAAAATAGTTATTGTTTGAAAGCATTGATTTTGTAACCCTGCCATCGGTCTTTTTTTTTCATAAAAAAAAGATTGCAAGGGAAACCAAGAAAGATATGGGATGAGCGAGCATATAACAGAAATTCTGCTAGTGAGAGGAGAAGAATGAAACTAATAAAGGAGGAAGATTGGTGGTAGGAAAATGAAAGATGAAGGCATTTTACTAAACTGACCCAGCCACAGGCTGGAAACAGATTATCATTATCATCATCATGTCACCATTTATTATTTTTATTATGATGAGCATGGTATTTAATATTATCATCTTTAACGCCATGGAGACATTATTTTAATAAGGTATATTTTGTAATAAGATATTGTTTCCCTTATATTGTTTCTCAACCTGATTTGAGATATTAATAATTGTTTTTAAAATGTTTATTTTTTAAATTTTGGAATTACCCGTAATAAAAGTCAATGTTTTATGAACACACCCTTGATACTTGACAAAAAGTACATGGTAAGTAGTTTCTCCTAGCAACTTGTCACAAAGGAACTAATTATTATTAGCACCGGGTCTTACTACCCGTTCGGGTTATATGCACTTAAGCTAATGTGTTATGGTAGGCTGATAGTGAGATGAAATGGAGGACCTACAGTTTAATGTGGGATCCGAACCATGGTGGAGGCCTGGCATTCCACAAATTCACAAGTTGTGATTAATACACATCTTGTCAGAGGTGAAGGAAGGGTTTGACAATCAGATAAATCTGTGCCGGGACCGAGGATTGAACCCCGGACCCCCAGCACAGAAGTCTGACACCTTACCCCTAGACCGCCAGGTCACCACACAAACACACACAAAGGAACTTAAAATGGTACAAGTAAGAGGAACCAAAATGTAAATGCTTATAGTAGTATTCAGAGCCCCAAAACACTGCATTCCATAAGTCATTTTGTTGTTTTACTTAATACAAACATGTACCATTAAGTGTCTTATTTATGGTAACTATATCCACCCCAAAATTTAAAATATTGATGCAAAGATTGGATTTAAGTGTCAAATGTGATCTAAGGAGGTTTCAAAGTTATATGTCAAAGTATACTTTATTTGTATCCAATTACCAAAATAAAGATCAGCCCACAAACTTTAACCTACCTATGGACTGGCGCTTTATTATTTATAACATCTAATGTAGAAACATATATGAATATGATGAGCTTTTCACAAAATAAACTCAAATAGAGGAACAAAAAACAATAAATTTTCATAATAGATAGGAACCAGAGAAGGAAAGAAGTTGATATAAATCATTTAACATGGTGTCTACTTAACTTGCCCAATGTAATTCTGAACATTTTCCCTGATCATTTCCTAAAACTCCAGCCTCACCCCCCTTTTTACCCTCGTGAAAGAGACGGCAGGTTATAAAAAAAACGCAAAATAGGCCGTGGTCACAGATAGTTGAATACATGTTAATGGACCCTCCAAAAAAAAAAAGTGTCGGCAACTAAAAAGTGTATCACACCCTTTTCGTACCCCACCCTCAACCCCCTCATTTTTATTAATCTTTTTCATGGATAGCAAAAGCTTTAAAATTTAAATTAACTTTTTTTTATATGTATTACCATAGTTTACTAGGAATTAGAAAATTATAAAATTTATTTCACAGCTACAATCAAATAAATGATATGGAACTCCACACGAACTTTCTCGCTCCATTGTTTAGAAATGGAGATATTTACTCAAAACTAATAATATATATGAAATGAAATAATATACACTAGCAAACCTGACCACAAATTGTGCTATACTTACATAAAACATTTTTTTATACTGGTTTTAAAAATTTTAATTTTGAAGAATTAAATTCCTCATTAGTAAATTTGGAACAATAAAAAAGATCAATATTGGGTCCACAAGGGTCAACAATTTATATTAAAACTTCGACTTCTGGTTAAAATTTTTAAATTTTATTAGGGGTTGCACATCTTCAGGTCATCGCATTGCTATTAAATTCCCCATTTATAAATTTTGACCAATAAAAAAGGTAAATATTAACTATTGAGTCTTAAATGATGAATATAAAAATTTATTTCAAATAAAAGTTTTTTATTTTTAATAGTATTACAATTTTGCAAATATAAGTTATTTAGTATTTTAAATAGTTGTGAAGATATAGAAATTTCTGCTCCAGTAAAGTACTCTTAAAGTAATTTTCATGGGAAAATGAAAATAGCCATTTTGTTTATAATCTTAATCAACACCTGGATACAAATTCTAATTAAAATTGTTAGCTGATTTTGAGAATATTGATTTTTTCTCTTTTCACCCTTTAGTAAGCTACTCTTAATATTAGGCTAGGACAGAAACAGAGACAGATGGCATTGCAAAACCCACTTTTAAGGGTTCAGGGAGTCATGAAAAGTCGATATCCATCAACATCTCGGGTTGAATTTTTTGACGGTCACAATACTTTACCTTTAGTGTTAGAAACATTAAAATATATATCCTTGCAAATGGTTCTAAAACTATTGGTTTTATAAGCATATATTTCAAATAAAGGATTTTTATTATAACTAGACCTACATATTTGCAGTGATAAGTAATTTCATATCTCAAAGAGTTATGGCGATATAATAAAAAATTAGAATTTACCCCATCAGTACGGTACCTTTAAAGTCATTTTGATGAAAAATTGAGGGTAGACATTTTGTTTGTGAAGTTGATCAATGCTTGGAAATGAAATTTAATCAAAGTCATTAGAGACAATTTTGATTAAATTGATTTATTCTCATTTCGACCTTAAGGAAACTACCCTTAGTTTTATGGCTAAATATCCCATTCCAAATACCCCTCGAGGAAACCCTATGAAAACCCTAGATACCAAGTTCTAGCTCGATCGGTAAAATGTTTTAGGCTCTTCTCCGAGGTACAGTGAAACAGACAGCATTGAAAAAAACCACCTTTTTTTGGTTCTAGGGAGTCATGAAACGACGACATTTATCAAAATATTGAGTTCGATTTTGTTGACGATCCCAATACTTTCTATGCCTATAAGGTAGCAAGAAAGTAAAAAGATAGTTTGAATCCCACTGTAATTTACCAAATTCCCGACTTATTCCCGTTTTTTCCCCGACCACTTCAAATTCCCGGCTCATTCCAGTTTTACCGGATGGTAGACACCCTATGTAAAGATGATTTGAATCAGGGCTGCCGCCAATATATTTGAGAAGTCCTGTTCTTGGCATTAAAGAAATGCTGTAGTTTTATAAAAAATACTAAACATACACCAGATACTCAGCCTTAAAATTACAGCTGTGCATAGGCTAGTAATGACAAACTTTTTTCGAGAGAGTGCAGTACTTTCGTTTTGATCCAAATTGGAACAGCCCGGTTAGAGGGGGAATGAGAGAGAAGTAGACATTATCTCTCTCATACTTGACTTGAAAGACTATATCGTTATCTTCAAGCTGTGAGTGACTTTGTATAGAAAATTAAAGTTGGTGGGTGGGTGGGTGGGTGGGGGAGATTAGTTGAAGGGAAGGTAAACAAGAGACGTTTGAAGAAAGGTTTAGAGGTCAATTCATTATGAAGAAAGACAATTCTCATGGTAATACCAAAAAAAAAGAACGACCCAGAGAAATATAAAATGTTTGATGCTACTTGGCTATTTATAAACATGATTTTATATTTGTTAAATGAGACATGTGGAACATAAAACCAAACTTTATTATAATTTTTATTTAAATAATTGTTTTTTAATGTGAATATTCTGCATGATGCAATAAGACATGTGACGCATTTGCTATTTTTGGATAATTTCTTATTAAACCAAAGAACAATTTGCATCAATAGTAAACTGTAAGGGCCAATGATAGCTATTAATAGTATTAATATAATTTTACCCATAACTGAAATTAAATATACTTTACTCGCCTAAATGATTGCATGGGCTAAATGCATCACTTTCTCAATATGCTAGACTGCCGATAACCGGGAAATTTGGGTCCGAATCTCGGTTGGATGTACTGAGGGTGGTTTTTCCTAAATTGTTTCCCCCACTTCCTCCTTGCAAATGCAGGTACACTCCCTATAAATACAACCATCCTCATTCCCAACACATTAACGTAATTAGCACTTAAGTAAATAAATTAAACGGGCAATAAGATGCAGTGCTAAGGAAATAATATCTATATAAAGTATGATTTTGGTAGGAAGAACAGTAGAAGCTAGTCACTAGAGTTACTAAAACAATTTTAATATATTCATACATCAAGTCATGTTATCTGAAGCTGTTATTTTTGATAGATATTATCAATACCTATTGTTGGAGTTCAATAATTACCTTCAAAATGTTCATGTTCATTTACATTTGTAGTTCACTATAACACCGACAGAAGTCTTATGAATTTGGTCTTAAAAGCTTTTTCAAATCATAAATCGTTAGTCAAGTTCCAGCAAAACGCTGTACCAGCGATGCAATAAATTGTGTTAGCAATAGTTTATACATATTGTGTATTTCGATCACTACTCTGCCCAACACCTATAGAATAACACAAATAATACAGTAAAATTGTATCAATGTGGGCCGCAAATAAATATCTTTGAATTTTCTCTGCTGTTCTTCCAACCAAAATCAGGGTGTACATAGATAACTTTATGTTACCTAAGTTGTTAAGACAAAACATGGCTGCCTATACTAATACCAGTATTGAAATAATTGATAGTCAAACAATGTTTAGACAACATGGCTATCCATACCAAGGTCTATGTATATATTAATGTCCTTGCCTGAACCTATCTTGCAAACTTTCAAAGGCTGAAAACGAAGAATCGGTTTATCAAAATTTAAGTACTATTGTAATGGGTAAAATTAAGATTCGTAATGTTTAGTGTTAGCCAACAAATAAAAGCTAAATATCCGCGAAGATAATTAAATATCCTGTGATCCGTTTTATACCTTTAAAATCTGCAAAAACAGCAGTCTTGATTTAAATATTTAAGTTGTGAATGGATATTAGGGGCTGTCCATTCACTATTTAAGACTAATTTTGGGTATTTTTTAACCCGCTCTCTCCCAATTGTCACAATTTTGCAACCTCCTCTTCTAATATTACATCAAAATATAAAGCACCCCTGCCCCACCTATTTAAATAGTATTTTGAATTGTAAAGCCCATATTAGTTTTTTATTTAAACGTGTCCGTATGTATTCGCTAAGCTCGACGGTCAAAGTCACTGAGTTGATTGTTGTTTGTTTATGTGTGTGCGCAGTCGGGTTTATTAACATAGGATGCTGCCCAATAAACTTGATTGTAATGTGATGTCATGCATTATCTGACTCCCCATCCCCCTGTCATACTTGGTTACGCCAAGCACTATCACCCCACTACCATCCCTGCCCCCACCCCAATGTGCGTACATAGTTTATGGACAGCCCTTGGTGATAAGATTTTTTTTAAAGCTTTCCCATATTCATTTGTCATTTCATTTAAATCTGTCAAGAGAAACAACAAACTTGATCTTATCTTTATTAATTTCTAGCTCAATAATATAAAACTTAATCTGTAAGTAGTTACTTTAAGCTGGAGTCGACATCTAAATCCCTAGATAACTGAAAATCGATAGTTGTGGATGCTTGCTGCATACTGAAAGGTTCTGTGCCATTGTCCAAAACATTTGCACAAGTTTTATAGCTGTGGCTTTCTATGGTGCCAAAAGACGTAGACTGTAACATATGTGAACCAGAACCAAATTACTAAGCGATTACAACAAAAATATTACATATTTTAGGACATGAATAACAGGTAAGATCATATATTGTAAAAATAGTTTTATTCAAAGTGAACATTTGTATTATGAAAATCAATGTAAGAGAATTAGCAAGCGAAATCTAATTTTTGACTAGATGTTTAGTTTAAGATTGTGAGAAATCATTTAGGAAAGACCAATATAACTATATCTGCCTGAGATTTGAGCTCCGACCTTCCCGGTCATCGTCAATTAAATCCATTTGGACACCTTATACTATTAAACCACCAATGCATATAGGTATTTAATATATATATATATAATTTTTTTATTAATGTGTGTTCAGGATACATCATTCTTAGCCCAGATGGTGGGAAGATTATCCTATAATTATGTATCGTTGCCCAGGGGACACCAAAATGTATTAGTCATACATTATTTCTGTGGAGTCTCTTTCCATGTCCCAATGAGATGAGGTTATGGTGATGGTGATAGTGAATATGAGGGTGTGGAACCAGTAGAAACTCTTAACCTAACTTAGCCTAGCTAATAAGACTGTGGTGACCAGTGGAATAGTTCCCTTTTCAGGAAAAATAACCATTTTACCAGCCAGGAATCAAACCCAGGTCTCCTAGGTTGGTAGCCAGGTGCACTGACCACTATACCATGGGGCGGTTATATATATATATATATATATAGAGAGAGAGAGAGAGAGAGAGAGAGAGAATAGNAACCCAGGTCTCCTAGGTTGGTAGCCAGGTGCACTGACCACTATACCATGGGGCGGTTATATATATATATATATATATATATAGAGAGAGAGAGAGAGAGAGAGAGAATAGAATACCTAAATGCATGGGCCAATCACATGGTCGGTCCCCACTTTCTCAAATAGTACTCATTTCAATATTTAAAATCAATGAGGATCATATAATGAAGCTAGTCCTCAGGAAAATTTTTTTTAGAACCATGATAATCCAAACTAATTGGGACCGGGGGTGGTTCGAATTAGCAAGTATGTATACACAACACACATGCACAAATTGATTAAAAACAATGAGAACATTGGAACACAAAATATCACTCCGCTCACAGTAGCAGATAAAGCCAGACTGATTGAGAAACGATAACTGGAGCAGCAAGATTATGGCAAGATTATTTTCTCCCCACTCAAGTGACATTGCAATGGGCCCATGCACTTTTCTCGCTAAAATGATGATTTTAAATTGTGTTGTTTCATGGTTTCTACATCTCATACATCTGTATTTTGGCCTATTTTACTTAAGGTACGTTTGGATTACCAAACATTTGGACTACCAAAGTTCTACTGTACATGTATAACCTACAGGTATATATTCTATTTAACATAACCAACAATGTTGATGTACACAATTTATTTCTGCTTCCAGAAAAACATCATGTAATATATTTTATGTTAGTACATATGAAAACAAATATATTACATTAACAAGGTATATATATGTGAGGAAAATCTAAGCTAAGTTACCAAAAAGAATTGGAATATTAAGGATTATTTAGGAGAAGCTGAAGGCTTGTTATTTTTTGAGAATAGATTAGTGGTTCCTAGGACTATGGTGCAGGAGATGCTTGGTTTATTGCACAAATGTCACTTTGGAATTGTAAAAACAAAACGGGCTAGGCAATGCTTGTTTTGGTTCAACATGAGTGCCGATATTGAAAACTTCATTGGCACATTTAACATATGCTTGTCAGTATCTAATAATGTAAGGGAACCATTGAATCCATATCCGGCACCAAGCCGTCCTTGGGAACATGTTGGTTGTGATTTATTTCAGTTTGGGGGTTGTATTTACTTAGTGTGCTGGGACTCATTCTCAAATTGGTTATAATTACATACTATAAAGAGTAAAGATATGGAAACAGTCATTGTCAAGACTCAAGTCTATATTTGCTAGGCTGGGTGTTCCTGATATCTTGATCAGTGATAATAATCCATTCAATAGCTATGGTTACTTAGAGTTTGCAAAAAAGTGGAACTTTAGGGTGGTTTTTTCAAGTCCTAGATTTAGCCAATCTAATGGATTGGCTGAAAAAGGTGTTAGTATAAGCAAAAATATTTTAAGGAAGTACAAACTTAGTAATCAGAATGTGTACTATGCCCTGTTAGAATACACAAACTCTTCTGTAAAGAATTTAGGATACTCTCCAGCACAATTAATGATGTCAAGAATGTTAAAGTCGCGGATACCAAGCACTCTCTCTCAGTTACTTCCCATTTCTGTGGACTGTGAAAAATTACAAGCGAATAGGAATACTAGTAGTGTAAAATAGGAATATTATTATAATAGGGGAGCTGTTCCTTTGAAACCATTACAAGTTGGAGATCCTGTATTTTATAATAGAATTGAGGACTCTAGAGATAGTTGGAATGAAGGAGTAATTGAAAAATGTCATCCGTTTAGGTCTTACTGTAAATGTACAAGTGAAGGAGAAATAATAAGGAAAAATAGAAAATTTATTAGGCGTAGATTTATAAAACATAAAGAACCTTTAGTGGGTCAAGGGTTAACTGATAGAACCGGGTATAAAAAGGGGGGAAATGTTGATTATGGTTTTGTTGATTTTTCATATGAAAAGCCAGCAGCAGTCCCCGATGTTTCTGAAAATGTTGGCAACAACACCTGTAATAGTCAATTGGATTCACGATCAGCTTGTACTAGAAGCGGAATGATAATTCGAGCTCCAAAGCATTTAATGTCAGACTCAGGTTTGAGTGAGATTCTGGGGCAGGATTAATTACTTTGTACTATGTGTGGTTTGTTATTATTTTGTTGAAGTTGTATAATTATTTTTTAAATTTAATTTATGATTACTTAAAACAAAAATTGAGGGAAGGTGTAGGATATCTGGTGTCTACTGTGTGGCAACACTGGACACCAGTGGTTTATGTATGATGATCTGTGGAATATGATATGATCTGTGTGTATTATGGGTGGAGGCTTATATGGAAGTTTAATATAATAAGTTTACTGATAATAACATCACTTATATATCTTTAATTATTTAGTTACTAACACAATACATCATTAACCCTTAGTTAGGGCAATATAGCCAGCAAGAAATACAATTCTTGTCCAAAAGGAGCACTATATGTACACTGAGTTTCTTTTAAAAGGAATCAATTCCTTTATTTTTTCAATAGTTTTGCTACATTTGTCTGACTTTTTACTTTCTCTTGACCCCTCAGTGAGAGAAGTATTGTGATTGTAAAAAAAAAACCATAATACAAATTTTGAAAATTCTTGGCACCCTGAAACTGAAAAGGGGGGTTTCCTGATACAGTCTGTCTATATCTCAGCCTAGAGGCGAAACCACTTTACTGATAGGGCAAAAACTTGGTTTTCATATGTCTCCCCTGAGGAGTTTTTGGAATCAAATACTTAACTTTAAAATTAAGGGTACCTAGTTTACTGAAGGGCAAAAAGACATAAAATCAATTTTCTTGAAATCCGCTTCAACAATTTAAAAAAAAAATTGTTTTACAAACATAATAGCAGTTTTAATTTTCCCGTGAAAATGGCTTTGAAGAGACTTTACACCTGCAGAATTTTCGAATTTGATGATATCTCCCCCCTTACATGCTTCAGTGGTCGAATGGTCTATGGCATCACTCTCGTATTAGACTGGCCTGCTGATGATGAGGAAAGTGGGGTTTTAATCCTGGTTGGGTCTACTGAGAGTGGTTTTTCCTAAATGATTTCCACTTTCCTTCCAAGCAAATGCAGGTAGATTACCTCTAAAATGGTTCCTTCCTCATCCTTACCACATTATAGTAATTATCATATTTGCGTAAAACCTGAATCGGTATTAAGATGAAAATAAATGAAAAGATAATATATCAGCAACTATTTGAGATAAGAAACAACTTATCATTGAAAAATTGTAGCACTATTATAAATAAAAATATAATCTTATAGATATATTTTTATAAACTTTATAGTTTCTAAGCTATAAGCATGTATGTGTGTGTGTGATTGTGTGTGTGTGTGTGTGTGTGTGTGT
>CABFWB010001013.1:148236-178639 GCA_902151455.1 Timema bartmani | reverse complement strand
TGTGTGTGTATGTGTGTGCGTGCATGCATGCATATGTGTGTGTATATAAAGGTCTTTTAAATTTTAAATTCAATATTGTACGACATCTTAGGTAAGCGTAGTGTATCTGTCAATGTTGTACGACATCTTAGCTAAGAGTAGTGTATCTATCAATGTTGTACGACATCTTAGCTAAGTGTTGTGTATCTGTCAATGTTGTACGACATCTTAGCTAAGCGTTGTGTATCTAATGTTGTTTGACATCTTAGCTAAGCGTAGGGTATCTGTCTAATGAGTTAAGAGTCGCAGGTTCGATTCCTGGCATGGCCGAAATTTACTATTGGGCAAATATGGGTTTCCCTTTTCACAGTGATGAATTAACAGATTGGGGCTAGATGTTGTGTCTGTTCTAAGTTTAAGTTAGTTTATAAGTTGTGTGCTGATATAATCAGTCAGTTCAGAAAGTGAACATTAAATACCTCAAATAAATTAAATGAAAAAAATTAATTGTGATGCGCTTTGATGGACGGAGATGTCACTCTTCTCTCAATGTGTCTGTTACAGTATATATTATTTAAATTATGCTCTTTGGTGTAGTGTTTCTGTAACAATGTACATTATTTCACACACACACACACACTCATACAAGTACACTCCTAGACTAAAGACTCTTTCCTCGAAAAGTTTTTTTAAATTGTTTAACTTAGTAGGAATTCAAACCATTCTAATCTCGATGAACAGCTCTTAGCTACCTCTACTTGTTTTAATTTGTGCAATAATAACAAAGAGCCATTGCCTCAGCATTATCTATGCTTACATTTTTATTCTTCATTGTTAACTTACATGATTGACATAAATTGATCTAATTTGTATTTAATTTATTTATCAAACTACTTTATAAATTACACTTTTAATTCTGTCACATAATTTTGTAAACGATAAGAAAACCCAATAACACAATTACTCAACAATTTAAGGAAATCTTAATGGTGTTAGATTTATTTTCAAAATTAGCTAATCACTAACTTTCAATAATTGATTTAAATATTTTTAAAGATTGAACATTTTACAAAGATTTTTGTTTTTTAATAAATAAGGAAGTTTAATATGTCATTGCTGTTATTTATAGTTCTTGCCATAGCACTTAAAGAACAGACTTTTTAAAAATACAACGTCAATTAAACACACATGAAAATGTATTCACTTTTTTTTAATTGGTTTGCAGAGTATTGTAAAACGTTATTTAATTTAGTTTATATTTTGATTGTCTTGAGGTTGAGTATGCTCTTATTTTCGTAGGAAAACAGTAAATGACAGCTAAAAAGGTTAGTAAAACTACTGTGATTTATTCATACCTCAAGTAATGTTATTTACATCTTTAACTTTTGATGGATATTATAAATACCTTTAAAAAAATTAATTATCAAGTAGAATGCTATCAATGTTGACCATAATTTTATTTATCTATTTGTTTGTATTTTCTAAAAGTGTTTTTTCTCCAAGAATCAGAGTAGAGCGCGCCAAGCCCAGTGGGGGGTAGGGCGGTTTCCATCTTTTAAATATCAATTTTTATTTTTTCCATCCTTGCCGGGAGAATGTTGGTGGTAAAATTAACTTAAATTAATTACTGATACTTTTAAATAAAGTCAACTAAGTAAGACAATAGATTATGATTAATTTACCTTATAAAATATTTAATTTTAATTTAATTTTAATTTTTTCCATCCTTGCCGGGAGAATGTTGGTGCATTTCCTTTAAACAGATCTTTTACTTTAACTGTTATAAGTAAAATTTGTTTTATAATGTAATTGTAAAAATAAATTGTTCTTATCCAAAAAAAAGTCTTAATTTTTACCGTTATGAATTATTATTAAAACACTTTAAAAGATTTACAATAATTTTTATTTATTGGGCTTTTAATTTGAATGATTTTCTTTGATTAACTATCAATGTGAATTTGGTAGTGTATTAATTTTATGTAGAATGTCAAGGATATAGACACACACTTTAGTTTCAAATACAAATTTGATATACTTTTATTGACTACTATTTATATATTATATACAAATGTACAAACTGAAAAAGTGTTGAATGAGCACTACAACTATGTCTCAGTTTGAAATATAACTAAGGTCTTCCAAACATGAGCCAAGAAAAAAAGAAGAAATGAACCCTCTCTGTGCCTCTGTATTTTATTGTTGCTAGTGAGTCAGGCAATGTTGAGGGAGACTATTGTATGGAAAGAATTTATACCAGCGAGCCAATCATACAGGCAAGGAAAGGTCTAGCTGTCACAAGGCAGACCACAGGGGAGGAAATGGATTTAAATTTTTTTACATGGGTGACACACAGCAGATTTGAAACAAAACAGATTGTATGGGAGTTCTCCCTTAAATAATATATTTCTAACAATCACCAAAATAAAATTAACAAACAAAAATTTCAGTTAGTAAGTTATGAATGAAAATTATAAATCACCTTACCAGTTCCTTTGATGCCGCATCACCGAGATGAATGTCATCAAGAACAAAGATCTGATCTGCATCACTTTTAATGTTTTCAGGCCACATTGCTTCCACGGAGGCAGAGTTTTTTGGCTGTATAAAGTGTTCACCAATATTTGTCACAAACTTTGGAGCACTTTTATTGTTTAACATTCCTTTTTTGCGATGTCTTCTGTTTCTTTCCAAAGAGTGTGAATATTTTTCTAGATTTTTCTTAGGTAGTCTAATATTATTCCTTATTAATCTTATTTCTTCAGTGTAATCTGAAAAGAGTTGTACTAAATTAAAATACTACACAATCTTGATATATTTTTAAAATAAAGTGTTTTGAAAAATACTAATTATGATGGTTAACTTGTAAAAGTATGAGTTACTAATACATTTACTAAAATAACTGTTAATGCTGCTTTATGTAGTGATTACATAAAAATAGTCACAGGTACCTTTTCCTTAACTTTTTACTTTCTCGCTATCTTATAGGCAGAGAAAGTATTGTGATCATCATAACAATAAAACTTGAGATTTTCATGAATTTCATGTTTCATGACCACCCGCCCCCCAACCCGAATAAAGTGGTTTTTGAATGTCCGTCTGCTATCTATACCTCGGAGTAGAGCCTAAACTATTTTAGCAATAGGGATAAAACTTGGTATCTAGAGTTTTCATAGGGTTTTAGGAATTGGATATTCAGCCCTAAAATTAAGGGTAGTTTACTGAGGAGTGAAATGAGAAAAAAAAAATTTCGTCAAAATTGGCTTCAACGATTTTGATTAAATTTCATTTCTAAGTATTGATCAATATTATAAACAAAATGACTACTCTCAATTTTTCATCAAAATGACTTTAAGGGTTCCAGTCTGATGCATAAATTTTAATTTTATCTCATATCTTCCTAACTCTCCGAGATATGAAGTTACTTATCATTGCAAATATGTAGGTATATTTATACTAAAAATATTTTATTTGAAACATATTTTTATGAACACAAACATTTTCAAGCTCTATGCAAATATATACATTTTTTAACTTTTCGAACATGGTAGAGTATTGCGACCATAAAAAAAAATTTAGTCAGAGATGTTGATGGATGTCAACGTTTCATGACCACCCGAACCCTAAAAAGTGGTTTTTACAATTCCGTCTGTGTCTGTTTAACCCTAAAATTAAGAGTAGTTTAATGAAAGGCAAAAAGGAAAAAATTCCATTTTCTCAAAATCGGCTGATGGTTTTGAGTAAAATTCGTATCTAGCGTTGGTTAAGTTTATAAATAAAATGGCTATTTTCATTTTCCCGTGAAAATAAATTTTAGGGTACTTTACAGAAAAGGAAATTTCCCTATCCCAGCAGCTACTTGAGATACAAAATAACTCATCATTGCAAAATTGTAGTACTATTAAAAATAAAAAAACTTTTATTTGAAATATATCTTTATAAAACCAATATTTTCCGAGATATTGGCAAATATATTAATACAATTTTGTGATCTTTAGTTGTATAGAGCTACTATTTAAGTTTTAACGCAATAATTCTTTAATACCATAGAGTAAGTAAATAAGTCTCTCAAAAAGTTTCTAATCTTTTTCCTTTATCCTCTCAGTGGAATTGTTTGTACAGCAATTATCTATCTCTATCGTTTTAGACTCAATAGCCAATATTTATCTATTTTACTGGTCTACATTTAAAAATGATAAATTTAATAGCAATGCGATAACCATAAGATGTGCAACCCCTAATAGAATGTCGAAAATAGCTCAGGTTTGCTAGTGTATATTATTTCGTTTCACATATGTTACAAGTTTTGAGTAAATATCTCCATTTTAAAACAATGGAGTGAGAAAGACCATGATAAGTTCCGTACCATTTATTTTTTACAAGACTTAAAACTTTGTAAAAGCTAGTGATTTTTTTCACTCTTAGGAGCTAAAATAGTATTATAAACTTACTAAATAAGCCACAGTGAAATTTAGACAATATTTTGAAATAGCAAAAATGTATCTGTATTTCAAATTGCCAAACTATTATTTGTTTCTATTTAATATGGAAAATGCTAGAAATATAGTTTAAAATATTACCTTCTCCCACAAGTCTATCAGAAATGTGACCTAATTCACATCTTGGACCTTCATAGGGATCATTTTTTATATAATGTCTTCCAGAAGAATAAGGAATGGGTGCACTGGAAGACAAGTTAAGCGCTTCTTTTTTTAGAGAGATAGCTGTCTCACTCTTTTCAAAATTCTCCCGGTTTTGTGATATATAATGCTTATCAAAATCTGTACATGGCACAAATTGAGCATTTTCCAAGTCTCGTAAAGGTTTTCTCAAGTCTGTAATATCTGAGCTGTAAGAGGAAAGAAAATGTCCTTCAACAATAGGTGAGCACACCATATATGAAGGCACAGTCTTGCCAGATGCTAATTCCTCTTCAGATACTTCTTCAACAAAAAATGCTTCCCCTGATTCACCAAGTTTCATATGTATATCCAAAGGTTCTCCATTAATTTCTATATCAACCTGTACAAAAAAGAAAAATAATGAAATATTAGAGTAACAAAAAACTTATCTTAGTGAAACAATGATTATAAATGAGTTTCTTAAGCTTATAAAATGATAAAACAATTAATTTACCATAAGCATAGTAATATTTTCCTTATTAATTTCCCTTGTGTATATTTATTTTAGTATTTGCAATAGTTCACTCAACTATATTAAAATAGGGGGCCGCCTACCAGAGTTCTGTGACATGTTAGACATCTTGCATTATTTAAGAAGTGGTTTGCCATTTTAAAATAAGGCTCATGACAAAATAATGATGAAATGTACTGACAAATTCCTATAGCATTAAAATATTTACATTTTTAGTTTTTTAATTCTATAAGAATGTTTGAATAAGATCAAATTAGCTTATTTTCAACAATGTTAGGCACACTAAGAAATTTTACATTATTTAATAAGTGATTTGCTATTTTAAAAGACAGCTCACCTCAAAATAGAGGTGAAGTGTATTAACAAATTCCTACAGCATTAAATTACTTACATTCTAAGTTTTTTAATTTTAGACAGATGTATGAAAAGGTCAAATTAGCTTATTTTCAACCATATCTCACAAAAAAATTTAGCATATTTAAGATACTAAGAAAATATCTAATGGTGCAAAAGCAAATAAATGATTTTTAATACAGTCAAAACCCGCTTTGGTGGGTGCATGGTCTAAGGCGCTACTCTCGCAATAGGCTAGACTGCTTAAGATGGGGAGATTGAGGTTTGATCCTGGTCGGGTGCACTGAGGGTGGTTTTCCACTCTCCCTCCAAGCGAATGTGGGTCCACTTCCTCTAAATTAAGCCTTCCTTATCCTTAACACATTAGTGTAATTAGTACATAGTAGTAGTACCCAAACTGGTAGTAAGATGCGGTGCTTAAAAAAATAATAAAAATTGTCCAAGAATAAAATTATAAAAAGATTAAAAATTATTTTAGTGGTATGGAAGCTTCATAACTACCATTCCCATAAGATATACAGAGGTGTGAGGATATGTCCCTCCAAGTAAGTGGCCTTCATAAGAAACTTAAAAAGTCCTATATAGGGTCATAAAGTGACGTATTTTGGAGGCATTGTTCTATTGTTATACCTAGTCGTAAATATGAGATTTAAATTTAATATTTTTTCTTCAATAAAAGAAAGGACTATTAAATGATTCTATGTGTTAAAATATGTGTTTTATTAATTTTTTCCTTTAAAAAAATCGTCAAATGGGGTGTTTTCAGCATTATTTTCCAAATAAAGTATAACTGGAAACATGGATATAGATACATAAAAACATAGATTACCAAATTCTCAACAAAGTGGTGTATTTATATTATATAGTCACCGCTGAAAATCTGACTGGATTTACCTAAAACGAA
This sequence comes from Timema bartmani, assembly GCA_902151455.1. Classification (NCBI taxonomy): domain Eukaryota; kingdom Metazoa; phylum Arthropoda; class Insecta; order Phasmatodea; family Timematidae; genus Timema; species Timema bartmani. The sequence goes on along the minus strand of CABFWB010001013.1, from coordinate 172,251 downwards.
AGACATTTTCTTGTAATTTTTAATCCGTCTGGTGAATCACTCTTGCAGCTCCAATTCCTAACCGGACATGCGAAGCTTAAAGTGGGGGAAGGAGACCCAGCAAGAACAGGTAAGGCGAGAGAGGGGAAACAAATGTCTGGCTGGATACAGTTGTTTCGAAGCTGCTGGCAGGTTGTGCTGGTCCCCGTTATTTTTAATTTTACCTGTGATTTTTCGGGCTGTTTTTTCTTCCAGATAACACTGGTGCACAACATTAATTGGTTATTTCCTCCCAAAAATATCATCATACAAATAAGAACAGATTTTTACGATTTGACAACAATTTACTATTTGTGACTAAGATTCTTTTTGCACACACAGATTAATAAATGTCTTATAGACTTCTGGTTTGGATCCCGGCTCCGTCAGAATCGGTATTTGATAACTGACCTGAATATTGGAACCATGACACTGAGTGGTGGTTTAAGGATTGGTTTTCTCGGAGTCTTTGGTTTAGTTCCACATCTTTATTCCGGCACAAATCCTATCTCATTTCATCCCTCAGCCACTCGCACCCCCACCTTATGATTATTGGAGGGATAAAGATATATCTTCCCCCTTACCTTCTTAACTTTTTTATCACCACATTTTACTACCCGTTTGGGTTATATGCCTATGTACTAATTACACTAATGGGTTGGGTATTAGGAATGTTTAATTGGGAGGAAATTCACCCGCATTTGTGTAGAGGAAGATTTGAAAACCATTTAGGAAAAACCACCATCAGTGCACCCGAATGGGATCGAATCCCAATCTCCCCATCTTCGGCAGTCTAATACAACATGAGAGTAGTGTGTTAGACCATGCGGCCACCGAAGTGGTTAAGTCTCTTGTTCTTCTCATCATAAGATAAAGCATTATTTTTACTAAAGATATTTCCCTTCCCCCAATGTCAATGTATCAACTTTAAGATACTTTAAGATACTTTAAGATGATGCAATCACCAGAATTTATGTAAGCTATATTGCAATAAGGGGCAAAATCATCACATTGAACTCTGAAAAGCGAGTGTTGCAAATGTATTTATTCAGTGAAAGTACATTTTTGTTCATAACTTTAATGATATTTAATATGTAGGCTTATTTTATGTAATTAATTCTTGTTCTATCCAACCTTGATTTATAAGCAGGAACATAATAAGTCTTTCATTTTCATTAGATCACAAACTCATCCAAAAACGATCCTCCTCCCTCCTTGGACCTTAGTTATATTCTGGCACAGGAATATTTTTGTAGAATTCAATGCATGTATGCCTACTTTATTCATTACAATAGTAAGACATTCTCAATGTTTTTAATGATTTGTAAAAAAATATCATAAACGGGATAGTGTTTTTTTCCCCGTGTCAATGTACCCTATTCCTTGGTTCCCCATTTGGTAAAATATTGGGAGGGACACGTCCCTGAATCCCCATAGGCCGTGACGCTGGTGCCACACCTCAAACTCTCATAAATGCAGCTTAAAGTTTCATCGTACATATTTGTTCTACACCCTGGAATCATTCACCCATTCAGACTTTGTTGGTGAGCCAGAACTGTGCGAAGATTACATTTACTTACTTACGGCAGAACATCAATGCAGCAAGAGTACATTAATTAGAAGTGTGGGCTGAAAATCGTTTTACACAACTCAATTTGAATTCGAATTTGAATTTTACCTCATGCAGTACTAGATCATGATTCTTACAATAAATGAGCCTGGTTAAAACAAAAATAACAAGCCCAGGAATTTTGTTTAAGGTTGTTCAATTGGTCGAAAAAATTCTTTAGTTGAATGTTATTTTATATTTTTACTATTCCACATTGATTGGTTTCCTGATGAAATTCCAAAACAAACATCAAAATATTTTCAATTTTCTTGGCTGGAATATGATGATTTTAATTAGAATCCTGCAGAATATAACAATCAAAAAGTATTTATAGCCCGATGTTTCATTTCGGCCTAAGATTATCTTTGCCAACACAAGAATGTAATAAAGAAATTAGTTTGATATGAATTTGTCGATTAACTGCATTAAAAGTTTGTATTTTTGGCAATTTTATCTTGAAAACTAACAAAATTTGGGAGGGGGGACGACTCTATTGAGAGGGCGTCCGGAGGTCCTAACAGGGTAAATTTTAGACCATGGATGACTTTTGAAGCTATTTGAAGGAGGTTTATTTTTCACTGTTAGTACATTTTTGTATGTCTTTCTTTGTCATTATAATGTAACAAAACAACATAGTAGGAACTTGTGTGGGCGAGAACATGGTAACTTTTTCGGTCAACAATTAAAAATGATAGGTAGGCTCCGTGTATATATTTTTATTTTATAGGTAATACTATCCAGTGGTATGTGTGTAGTAAGGGTAGTTAGTAAAAAATAAGGGTGTTTAACATCCTGGATCCCAAGCCAAAAAGGGAATGGGAAGCCCTCCTCCAAAAATTTTCCAAAACTTGGATGCCCTCAAAAGTTATTTAGAGTGGTCCACACTTGTAAAAATTTACGAAAATTATACTCTCCTAGAAGTTATTTGAAGTGATTCTCACCCGAAAGATTTTTTTTTTTATTTTTAATTTTCTAAAAGCTACTTCACATTTTCCTCCCCTGGAGGTCTTTTGCAAATTTATTGCCTGTAGATGCTATTTAAGGTTATCTTCCCCTAACATATTTTTGAAAATTATACGCCTCTATTAACTTTTTAGACTGGTTATTTAGTGGCAACTTTTTTTTTAATCTATGTCTCTAGAGGATATTTAGAGTTTTTTTTTTAATTGTGTTCAGTGCACACAACCAAAAAAATATTTCTTACATTTATGTAGGTGCTACGGGTCTTACAGAATGCCAGGGTTATCCACAACTTACAATAAGGATACTGTAAGTGGAGTGACTAAAACACCTGGGAGCTTCAACATTGGCCCTAAATTCTGGTGTTATTTCATTTTGAAATATATTATCCAGGGTAAATGCTGACTAAAATCTTCAGCCCAGCTGATTTCTGCTGATAAAATGTATTTATTTTCCCCACTTTCAAACAGCGCTGATAAGGCCTACACTTTAAAATTATTTTACTTCCCCAGGTTTTCCAGACCAAAGGGATATTTACTTTTAACAGTATTTTATAATAAAAGTTATTGGTCTACATACAAAATCTCATAGTTTTCATTACCTTCCATTAAATTTTTGGCACAAAGCTCATCAAGAAATAACACTAATTGGTTTAAAATACTCTGAAAATTGAAAAATGACACCTGAACACGGGAATCGAACCCGGGACCTTTGGCTTAGCACGCCAATGCTCTTACCACCGAGCTATCCTGGATGTGTATTAACATTCCCTAGCCCAGCACAGAGCACCACGCATTTAGAGCGATATGATTGGTCCCTACACCGCACTGTCTCTCTCTCACTCTCTCTCTCTTTCCCCTACGCCACCTTTCTCCTCTCACGCGCTGTGTCACGTTACAACCATTTTAATATATTCATACATCAATTGATGTTATCTGCAGTTGTTCTTATGATAGATATTATCAATATCTATAATAGTAAAATGTTATCACTGTTGACCGCAAAGAAATATGTTTAAATTTTCTTTATCGTTCTTCCAACCAAAATTAGGGTGTATGTATAGTTATTATGTATAGTTATTATGTATATAATTTATATATGCATTATGGTATATTTAGATCTTTAGTGAAAATACTATAGTACCGGTAATATATTATATAATATATTATAATACCTATAATATGCATTGTATATATGTATCACATTAATCATGTTCCCTTTCTGTGCTCTAATAAATATGCTACTATGAATGTGCTGAATGTGACGAGTTTGTAAAGTCACCGGTGATTCTTCAAATCCATTGGTTCACTTCGGGAATGTAAAAAATATATTTACTATTTCACATACTCACCGAACATTTTACGAAACTACCATCAACCCCCAATGAATGTTAGTAAGTCACATCAAGATTAGGTTTGGTTAGGTTAGTTTAGGCAAGTTAGGTTGGTTTAGATAATCTTAGACGAGTTTATTTTAGCTTAGGTTAGGTTAGGTTGGTTTGTATTTATGTTCTATATTTTTATCCAGATACACAAGCTAGGCCGTAGTTCGAGGAGGGGGGGGTTGGGAGATCAACCCCCCTCCAAAATTTTATGAACAAAAAATGTATGGCTTTATTTATGGTTCAAACCATATCAAAATTAAGGCACAAGTACAAATCAGGGGGCTATGTTACCATAAAAAGCACTTCAAAGAGCTTCAAGAGGTGTTTAATATTTATAATTTTCCCTTGCCTTCGGCAGTTATGGTGTTATGTTGCCATAAAAGACACTTCAGATAGCTTCTAGAACTGTTTAGAATTTAGAATTTTTTCTTACCTTCGGCAGTTATGGTGTTATGTTGCCATAAAAAAACACTTCGGGTAGCTTCTAGGTGTGTTTAATATTTAGAATTTGCCCAGGCCTTCGGCAGTTAGGGGGCTATGTTGCCATAAAAAACACTTCAGATAGCTTCTAGAACTGTTTAGAATTTAGAATTTTTTTAGCCTCCGGCAATTGGGGGATGGGTCCATCAAACTCCCTGAAAATTATTGGCTGACTACGGTCTTATACACAAGATATTTTTAAAAAAATCACCGGTAAGTGTAGATAATACAGTTCATATTTCATACTTTCACCAAACTGCATTGGGAAATTAATAAAATCATTGGTAAATTTAGATAAATCCTATAGTTTGTTAAATAAACCATCACTTTCGGTGATTCTATATATTCACTGGTTATTTTACAAAATAATGAATTAAGCACATTCACAGTAACATATATATTTTATAGCACCGCGTTTTACTACCTGTTCGGGTTATACGCCTATGCACTAATTACGTTAATGGGTTAGGGATAATGTAGGTGTTATTTAGAGGAAGTGCACTCAAAGTTGTGTGGAGAGAGTGGGAGAAACCATTTAGAAAAAAACACTATCAGTGCACCCTACCGGGATTTAACCCTGATCTCCCCGTCTTCGGCAGTCTTGTTTAACACGAGACTAGCGCATTATACCGTGCAACCTGTATTCTAATATTGTCTTACTATAATTATATCTTCAGAATTAATTAATGGGAGGAACTCTTCTAATGTAATGAATGTATTCTAAATAATTTGCATGACTACTTATAATGTTTGAACCTTTCTAAAGTATATTTAAGTGTGCTTTTATTATTTTGTAACTATTTGTTACATTTGAACCTTTCCTTAAAGTGTGTTTAAATTTTTTTGATTATTATTTTGTAATTACCTGTTATGTTTGAACCTCTTCTTGAAGTTTATTTAAATATTTTGTAACTATCTATTATATTTGAGTATTTAAATGTTTTTAAAAATTAATTTGTAACTATTTATTATGTTTGAAATGTCTCCTAAAGTGTATTTAAATTATTTTTTTATTTTTTGTAACTACTTATTATGTTTGAAATGTCTCCTAAAGTGTATTTAAATTATTTTTTTATTTTTTGTAACTACTTATTATGTTTGAAACTTTTCTTATTGTGTATTTAAAGGTTTTTTGAAATTATTTTGTAACTACTTATAATGTTTGAACCTAATTTGCATAGCTACATATAGTATTTAAACTTTTCTTTAAAATATTGTATATTGTTGTTTAAGCCTTTCTTTGAATTGATTATACGGTATTTAATTATTTTATTTTAATAATACATTTTAATAATAAATATAGTAGATCATGATACGTCATCATCTTATTAATAAAATACTCCCGAGTGACCATAGATGCATTTTATTTGTGTTATATCTTTCACCTGAAATCCTCACCTCATAGCATGTATCTGAAATTGAGTATTTTCTAGTATATATGTTTCGCTGGAAAAAGTAATTTACCTAACTTCAATGCGAGCGAAGCCGACGGCAAACTCCTGGTTAGTATATTATGTGCAGCAACACTTATGCCTTTGTTGCGCTTGGTGATTGACCGCAGTTTGAACACCGCGCTAAGACCTAGAGCCGATCATATCGCTCTAAATGCGTGGTGCTCTATACTGGGTTAGGGAATGTTAATACGCATCCCGGATTCATCCCATGCCCAGGGTCATTCTTCACTCATATTTTAAGGCAGAGCCTATGATGGATGTGCGGAAATCGTCGACTACAAGTGTGTGATTATATAAATATCACGAGCTATCAGAAAAGCAGCCATCTTCGACTCGGTAGTTGGCTTATTGCTACCATTTGTACAATTATTATAATTTTATGGGATTTCATATTAAGAATCAAATACCCAAAGCTATTATTTATGCTTTTAGTGAAGATTACTCCATTTAGATATCATATTCATAATAGTTTGGACTTGGTAATATTCTCTACTTCGGTATTAGTCTCATGGGGCTAGGGAAAATTTTGGGATAATTCCAAATTGTAGGTCTATGATATGATGTTAAGACTTCTGAGAAATAAGAAAATTATTTAAAAAGGTGGTAGTGGACCCTTATATTTTAAGTAATGGGGGAAGGGGAGATATCAAGATTTATTTATTTTAGGAATTTCTCTCTCTCCCAGTTAATATTTAAAAATTGGATGACCTAGAATATTTTTTGTAAATGTTGCTTCCTCTCAGTTATTGTTTGAAAATTTGATGCCTTAGAACATATTTAGAGTGGTCCTTGAAAGTGGAGAGTTTTTGAAAATTGTACTAATTTAAGAGAAATTTAGAGTATTTGGCTCTTCGCCTTTTTTTTTACTATCAAAGTTAAATGCCTCTAGAAGCTATTTAAAGTTTTCTTCCCCCCCCCACACACACACATTTTTGAAAAATGGATGCTTTTAGATGATAAACTACTATCTCTGAAGATAGGATTGCAGATTCAAATTAAAATATATAGTTTCACAAACATTCGTTAGCAATCAACATTAAAAGCTTCAGAAATTTTTGGAAAGATGTGGGGTGTTTGAACCCCATAATTATCCCTCGCTACATTCATGCTATATTTCTATCATATAAGCTACACCATAGTTGAACCATGCAAGGTAAGACTGCTACCTTTCAAGGTAAACTAAGTGTATATATCAACCCTGTAAAGGCTCATATTGTGCAAGGCAGCTTAATGGACCTTTAAAATAGGGTTGATTAAATACTTAGTATTTTTCTTACAAACCATGAATACAATAAAATAAAATATATTATCACAACAATATTTAACGTGGGTTTAAAAATAATATATTTTATTCAAACCAAAAACAAGAAAGCGTATTAATTTGATTGATGTCCAGCTTTTTAATTTCTTTGGGTTGATAAAAATATGACAAAAATAAAGTTTGAACTAAGGATGAAAATCCACCTCTTGTTAAAATTAAACTTACAAATCAAATGTGAAATTGTTTTTCAATTTTTGTTATGCCTAATGTTAGTTACAATAATTTTGTGAAAAGTTTTTTCTCATGTGAAAAAAATAAACTGAAAAATTGGGGCATTTCAGTTTATTAAATTTATGTCTTTATAACTTAAAATTACCAAACTTATGGTAACAGATGTATGTTTTGTTATGGGTTTTGAATTTACTTGAGAAATATTGGGGTGGGTGGTGGGGGGATTAAGATAGTCCCAGCCCCCCCCCAAGAATCAAAACAAGGGTGGCTCAATCCCCCCTTTACCCCATGTTCCGGAGCCCCTGCTCATTGTAAATCTGGGATGGGCAACTCTGTCACCAATCACAACAAGTGACGAATCTGTCATAAAAGTGTGGTGAATTTTAGTTTACCATCTCTCACGGTAGAATAAACTTTTTCCTGACAGTGTGTTTGTGATAACTTGATATTTCCGGCACATCATTGTGAGCATTCCTCAAAAGTCATATGCATTTATCTCAAATATTCAGCCAATGTTTATGTAACTTGTCAGACAAAGGGATTGTCAAAATTCGTGTAAAAATTTCTAACATTTTTCAATCTGAATAATGTTCATTATTTATGTTGGAGATGATTGTAACTGAGTAGTCAAAGTTTACATATTTTAAATAAGCTTGTTCAAACAGTGTGTGTTGTTTTAAATGTCAATTGAGCAACCTAATTTCTTAATTTATTTCTACATGGAGTAGTGAATTTCACTTCTCATTCGCCAAACCTGTGGCTCCATTGCGAAATATGTTTCCCAGCTATGTTGTAGATAAATCACACATTTGATTTAAAATAAATTTCCTTATTACATGCCCGTGTTGGGAAAAATAATTTTAGGACGAAATATAACACTTTTAAAGAGTAATAGTCTCAAAGATTCAAAGCTAAGACCATCATATCCTCGCCAAAAAGAATTTTAAAAAAGTTTGCCTTCTGTTTTGAACTTTCATCGGGAAAACATTCAACATGGAAAAGTAAAAATATGAAATAACATTCAAAAATATACTTTTTTTAAGCCATTTGACATAAATAAGTATGTTGTGAACTAAGGAAAGGCTAACACACATCAAGAAGGTACAAGTGTTAAATCAATGATAATTACATTTGACAAAAACTAAATAAAAAACAATATAAATGTTAGAATGTTTTTATTACAGCAAGTAGTCATAACTAAAATTACTATTCATTGGCCATTTCGTGTAACCAAACACCATCAAGTTAGCTCCATGAAAAGTCAATAATCCCTTCCCTTTGACAAGGCAACATCCTTTTTGTAACATGTTTTAACATTAAACTTATTTCTTTGGTTGGTGCTACTTCTACACTTGTGATCCACAGATTTTACACTGGCCGTAAAGTCGTTTATTTGTGTGTGTCCATCCATGGAAAGGTGTTGAATTAATTACAGTGACACCACAATTATAGAGATCTCTGTATCCAGATGTCAATAATTTTACTCTCATGAATTTTCCTCTACCATGCATGGGTTTCTAAAACTACATTTGACATATTGACAAAAAACTAGTTTCTTGGTTTTATAGTTTTGGCAGGGGTAAAGGTGCAGAATTAATTAATTAACTAACTTCACAGGAAAGTAATTCTTAAAGAACAGAAGTATTACTGTACCTCAACCCAACATTGTCAGTTACTTAGGCTAGTAGTGAGTTTAGTGAGCAGCAGTGTAGTACAAGGAAAATAAATTATATTTAATGTCTATATATTTCTGAAATCTGAGGCCCAACCGGATACTTCAGAAAAAAATATATAACAAAGAGTTTCTCAGACTTGTGGTGTATTTTGGTAATTTGTGTAAAATAATAGAAGAGGGTGAAAGTCCTACATAAAAAAGTAAAGAGTAATGTAGATAACTTTGACAAGTGTGTTATTTGGCACATCATACATAAATTCCGTAAAACAGAAGGGGAAGGATCTACACTAGAATTAATTCTCAAAGTTTTGAATTTCAGAATTAACTATGAAGGAAGGGTTTGGTGTCCAAGAAATTTTATTCGGCAGTTGGGGTTCAAATGGAAACAAACATTTAATAATAGAAAGGTTCTAATAGAAAATAATGAAATACAAAATCTTAGAGTAATATACTTAAGACAATATCAAAACTACAGACAGAAAGATCGACCAATTATATACCTAGTTCCACATCACAACTACAAAGAAATGAGCCTGGATTGACGATACAACTGCTGGACTAAAAACACCTCTAAGGGTCAAAGGGTAATTGTGGTTCATGCAGGTGGTGAGGGAGGTTTTGTTCCTAGTGCCTTGTTGATGTTTAAATCAGGAACAAAAATCGGTGACTATCATCAAGACAAATTTTAACAATTGTGAAAAATGGATAGCAAACAAATTGATTCCAAACTTGCCACCTGACAATGTACTAGTTACTGATAATGCACCCTACAACAACATTGAATTAGACACACCACAGGCATATTCTTCGCATAAAATAGTCATCATGGATTGGTTGAAACAACACAATAATCCCTTCAGTAATTCTTTGCTAAAACCTTAATTATATACACGCATAAGCCACAATTTAAGACATAAAAGAAAAGATAGAAAGCTACTAGCAAAGTATGGACATTCCATTTTACGTCTACCCTCATACCATCCCGATCTCAACCCTATAGAATTGATATAGGCATTGGTGAAAGACTATATTTCTAAAAAGTATGTTATATTCAATGTAAACTCTATAACAAAAGATGAATGGTTAGCACAATGCAGAGGCACATGCACAAAGAAAATCGGAGAAGAATACCTGAAATCAGAGCAAAAAATTGATGAGATATTTGAGAGTATTATCATTAGCTTGGAGGACGATTTGTCAGACAACAGCTTCAGCAAAAACATTTCCAGTGATGATGGTGATAATCTGAATGGTGTGGAAGCTTTTGAAGATATGTAGGGTAAGTAGCAAATGTTTGTGTCTGAGGTAGTGGCATACATAAGAAAGAGAAAGAAACATTCTTATCCCCCCCAACCATATCCCTCCCAATCGTTTTTTCCACTCCTACCTGTGCGGCCGAGTTCCATGTAAAACTTCACCAGAAGTATCTAGATCAGAATGGAATGGAACAGTTTTATATGCAAAACTGGCCCAATTTATTAGAGTTTAGGTAGGTGTTATCTTGTATTTAGTGTAGCACCACAGTTGAGGCGTGCTTAATCTAACTAACCTTTAGATACATTATTAAAGGAGGCTGCACACGGGACTTTAATTCCAAGCCATAGAGTTATATGACAGGTAGAAAAAGTTACTAGATCTACTATCATGTATCCATAAAGCAAGCCATATTATCTGCAAGCCCATATGTTGAGCAGCTATCACCAGTAATGATTCATTGCTGTCACGTTTGGCAGTCAAAATTATCAGTGATGATTTATTGCTGTCACTTTTGACAGTCAAAATTTCTATTACAAACAAGTTGTTTTTGATTATTTTTTCTTTCTTCTTTCAAGTGTTTTTAAATTGATGAAATATGAAAAGATTAAATTACCATTTGGATGTTTCTTTTTTGTGGAATTGGTGTTTATAGTTTGCTTAAAAATTATTTATAAATGAGAGCTTCTAAAAGGATGCATTCACTTCATAAATATAGATGGTAAACCAGACCAAAGAAGGCAGTTGATGGTGTAAATACAGCATGTATCTGTGGGCTTGTGTTTACAAAATAAAAACTATTTTTGAAACTAATATTTTCTAAGGATTTTCCTCAAGCTATAAAAAAACATTTATATATGTTATAATTTATGGTGCCCAGTAATTAGAAGAAAAATGTAGGCCTATGAATATTAAACTTTTTTATGCACTACAATATATATTGTTACCACAATTGTGAAACAAAAAATATAATAGTCTCATTTAAATATATTTTGTTCTTTCAAATAATGTTATTTCTACAAGGGTTAGCAAAAGTTATATTCAATCAATGCTCATAGAGAAAAATATGTTTTAAGTGGACTAAAATGCTATTTGTAAGGAAATTGAAGTATACTTCTGATGCAATCACAATATGGCAATGAATTTTTTATAAGACAACATGACAAACATATTTATTTAAATGGGACACCGCAACTGTAGATGACATTGTAACAATAAGTTGGTTCATAAACAGACAATATGATAGCAACACAGCATGCTAATCATGTCATTTAGTTGTAAAAATATCAAAATTGGAAAAGATTCACTCTCATTTGTTTCTGTGTTTCGTAGACTGAGCTCGATGGTTATTAATGTTCCCAGTGTGTTTATTTTCTAATTATTGTTGTGATTTTGATTGAAGAAAAACCATTTTTAAACTTATCTCTGTCCTGATTAATCTTAGTTTCAACAAAACTCCTAGAGTTCACTCCTTATCGTAAAGTATGAATGTCCTCAGTAGCTCATATTTTTTTTCTAATTCTTTTGTCTCTTGCCCTAACATAACAATAATATAGGCCTACCTATTTGTTTGATATTTCAAGTATCACTTGCATCGTAAATTATTTTATTAGATTGTCACCAATGTGCAAGGCTCATACTGTCTTGCATTGCATCACATACCTACCTAATCAATCTAAGTGTGCTGTCTCCTTACTGTGAAAAGAGGCTAATAGGGAAATTTATGTTCTGAAATACTATTCGACTAAAAAAGTTTGAAATTCTTGTTCCTGAGGATACAAATATTCTTTGAGGGCCTGGGTGTAAGGAAAATACTTATTAGTGTGTATCTATGGAATCTTTTTCTTGTCTTATATTTTGGACAAGACAAAGACCGGGCTGAGTCAGGGGTGCAGAATATGTTCAGAGATCCAATATTTACTCAGAACATAACCTTTTCATAAAAACAATTCCCTGCTGAAAACCATAGCACTCAAAATAAAACATTGAATATTTTATAGAGGCTGAAGGGAATAAGAATTATTACCTACTACGTAGTTTGTAAAATTCAAATTTAAATATATTTTTAATCATAGTTATTTTTATAGTACCTACCTTATAAAAAATGTAGTTGTCTACCAGAAAATTCAACCTTCCCATTTACTTGTGTGTATTACATATTGTTATTAATTGTTATTGTATTGTTAATTGCTTACCGGTGCTAACATTTAATTTTACTTCTTGAGAGTAAGAGGCAATGGAGTGTAATTCCGGGAGGCCTTGATTTAATTGTTGATTTTCATAGACTTTTCGTTTTTTCATAGACTCACCACTACTGCTAGGTCTATCACTAAGGGAAATACTATCACTATTTACGACAGTTTTTCCTGATTACATAGTTTACGTTTTACAAAACTTGCAATACTCCCTTAATTCTTACTTCTAGGTTTTCCTTAGGGATGTTTATTAGATACGTGATCTCTGAGTTTATCATGTCTGCCACGCCATTCACAATAAGCACAGTTGACATCTTGTTTTGGTCTTAAAAGTTAACATAATAAACATTTGTTTCACTAAACCATCTAATTTATTTATAAACATTTATCTATTGTACAATGTACAAGCCTTAATAGGTCCACTAAAAACAACAATTTCATAGCTATACAATTATTACAAGCATGTCACAAGTTTTAAAAATAAACTGCACGCACATCGCTGTGTAATTAGTCAGCGATATAACGAGTGACTGAATTCAAACTAAAACAAAACATCGCTCACCTTTCCCTACCCTCCACCGCCTGCCTCCCATAGTTACCAAACACCCGTGGTAGGTTAGGTGATTGATGACTCATCATTCAATCACATCATTAGCCAGGTTGAGTTATTAGATTTTCCTTTGCCTCTTATCTCAACCTCTGACTTCTTATTGAGACCTATGACACATTAGCCCCTAGACACCGCAACTCTTTGTGCTTACACCGACACTGCCTCACTATGGCACATATTGATAGTGTCGGTGTCAAGTGTCATCGGCCTTTGTTTTTAATATAGATGAAACTACCATATCAGAACCAGAATGTACTAAAAACGTCAACAAAATTGTTGAACTTTTCCTTGCCCCAAATTTCCCCAGGACCGCTTTAATTTCCCCCAAACCTCGTTCCAGCGTTCAGATATATTCTGCACCCCTGGGCTGAGTGTCAATCACTTCCAAAATACACAGCTTTGGAAACTCACTCGGACTTTCGTGAGTCTTCAGACCACATGTAGGCCTATGTTTACCATAGCAATGGAGCTTGATATATTTCTGACACTAAAAATATAACTGTATGAAGTACACATAGCCAGACCCTGAGTATGTGTGCAGCTCATAACTCCTTCGGCAGGGAAAGTGTTGCATCAGTTAATATGTAGGTGTTGATATTCTTGACTTAGCCATTTTGTTTGTTTTGTTTGCACTTTGCATACAGCACAACCCAGCAGCATAAAGCTGAGAGAATAATCTTAACGTACCAGAAGCTATCTTTCCAGACTAATGAATGTACCTTGAAACTGTACTGCTTCATCCCTGTGAGTAAGAGTAAAGTGCTCACTAGACTCATTCTCAGCATCGAGGCAGAAACAACAAGGCATGATGATAAATTAGACTTGACTGAAATCGTTGGTTTCGTGACCTGCAGATATTGGGACTTCTGGTGGCTGGTATGTGTTCTTGATTAATTTGAAGATGAGCAGAAAATAAAATTGAGTTTCCTTTATCCACATGGTCCTGCTCTGTGAAATTTCACATATCCTGCAGCATTTGACATTCTTCGTGTAGGCCTACACCGGAGCAACATCCTCATGGCAGTGGATTCGATAACAGCAACAGGAAGAGTTTACACATTGACAAAGGTGGAGACAGAAAATGCAACTAGAAAAATGTTGGCAGTGAAGCAGCTGTGAAGTTTTGATGTAAGTTCTGTAGGCCTAGGTACATTAAATTAATTTTATTTTTAATTATAATTAGGGTAAACCTACCAGTAGTTGACCATTTAAGGGGAAAATCCACTTTCGAATTTTTTTGAGAACACAATATAATTGGTAATAATTGACACTGCACAAGAAATTGTAGCTTATTTATTTCTGAATGCACCCCCTTTATGTAAAAATTTAATAAATCAATACTGTAGTAAATAAAAAATTATTTATATTTTAGGTCAAAATTGTCCAGTAGTTGACCAATGCTTTCCAGTAAATGACCAGGCACATACCAGTTGTTGACCAGCGACATTTTCTTGCCTATTTTAGCCCCAGTTAAGTNAAAAAAAAAAAAAAAAAAATTCTAGGTCATAATCATTCAGTAGTTGATCGCTGCTTTCCAGTAAATGACCAGACACATACCAGTTGTTGACCAGTGACAATTTCCTGCCTATTTTAGCCTCAACTAAGTTTTAAGTAAGAGATTTAAGGCTGAAATACCTCAAATTAAAGTCAAAATATAATTTGAACATCCTAGAGTACCTATAGTTTTATTTAAGTTTTATGAATACTTATAACATTATAGGTTATATAACTTTGTAGATGTAGCTATACAATGCAATAGAAAGAGAAGATAAAAAAGGTAGGCCTACTCTCTTTATGATAAACAATGAACTATTTATTTTAATTGTTATTAACAAAGAAACATATATGCAATTAGGCCTCATCTGCTCAGTTAGTGATTACTGTTTGACTACATTTTGTTATAGGCTATCTATGACAGATTAATTTGCCTTGAAAATTTATAGTTAATTCTATCTCCAGATTTTAATATTGCTGGTGTCTCAAGTTTTTCCAAAATTTGATGATTCTCAACTACACTAAGATCTTCGTCATTTATCTTAAATAATAGTCCACCACAATCAACAGGAATTAAAGACATAACCTCAGTTTCACAATAAAAAATATCTTGCCCAATACTAACATACTTGTGATTATACTTTTTTTCCAGAGAATGATACCAAAACAAAATCACCATTTTTGAAACACCTTTCTGTAACATTGTTTGTGGTTGATTGTAAGCCCGTCTCATCATCTATGTCTGAGGGACTAAGAAGACTTTCCCCACTATCTGTCCATTTTTCCTCTTCTTCGGTTTCACTGGAAGTATCATGTTTTATCACCTTTTGTTTCTTCTTGTAAGCTACAACTTTGTCTTTTTCTTTCTGATCTTTCTTTTGCTGTCTTGCCATAACTTTATTTCTTTTATTTTCTTCTTTCTGTTCCTTCACCTTCTCTTTGTCTTCCCAGTATGACAGCCATTTTTTAGACGTTGCTGCGTGTGGGAGCCTTTCTTTTTTCTTTCGTTTTGACGATTTTTGAGGAGATTCTGTTGGCCACAATATATGGTCGAGAAATGATGGGCTTATATAGTTTTTGTTATTTTGTCAGATATAGTTGGAGTAACTTCTGAAGAACTGATAATAGTTGAAATTATGGGCTCCCTTGCTTGTGATTTTGAAGGCTTAGCCACACGTTCCAGCACCTCATTTGGAGTGTCGCCATTATTATGTACCAAATGCTCTTCCTGATTAATTACTCCGGTTAAACTGTCACTGTTGCTTATCCCAACACTTGTTTCTGTTTGCTCCCCAATACATTTTGTTCGTAGTTTTTTCCAAACATGAAAAAGTTCCTTTGCTCACCCACCTTTCATGACAGATTCAAGATAGAGCAAACGTTCAACTTTGAATTCAGATGGCTTCTAAGTCATTTGGTCATCAACAATTCTTGTTTCATGGTTCATACATTTTGTAAAGTTAATTGCATCAGCATTAAATGGAAAGCGTTCACATTTTCTAAATCCAATTTTCACAGTTTCTAAAGAAACACGAGATATAGCTGTATTTAACAAAGAACCGAACATCACTCTAGCCAGTGCCATGTTACTGTTTTGTTTCTTACAATCAAATACAACATTTTTCAATTTTTTTTAATTACCTAAAGACGGGTAAATCTGCTGGTTGTAATATGTGCCTAGCATTAGGCAACAATGAATATAATATAATATTGTTGTCAGCACAAAATTTACAAACATTATAAGTCAAATGAGACCGATGGCCATTGATTATGAATAAGACAGGAAATGTTGTATTCTTTTTTTTTCATCAAAGGAAGAAAAGTGTTACACATGCATCCATAAAAAGCCTGTCCGGTCATCCACCCTGATTTTGATCTTCCAACTATCCAATCAGGATTCAGATTATGAACTATGTCTGCCGGTATACGTTCATAATGATATACAATCATCAGAGGAAATATACTGCCTGTTGCATTTATTGTGAGTAATACAGTTATGCATTCTTTTTCAGAACCACTTTTTACTTCATACATGTCTTTCATACCTTTAGGACCAAGAACTAAACCAGTTTTTTGATTGGTTAAAAAACCAGACTTGTCAGAATTAAATATTCTGTCAGGATCATTAAATATATCTAAAGCATTTTCTTTCTCTAAAAATTCATACAATTCACTGTGCCAGTGTCGGATAGACATTTCAGTAACGTTGTCTCGACCTTGGTTAATGCTCTCAGTATGGCGTTGATGAATATCAGGATGCCTTTTTAAAGAGGTTGAACCACTTATCACCTGGCAGGCTTCGGCCTAATTTGTTTGTAAAAGTAGGTTGTCTTTCCTCGTTTTTTATTATTTCACTAACTGTCTCTATCAACATTCTTTTGTTAAGAGGAATGCCCTTTTTGGCATTAGTAGCTGTCAATCTGCAAAAAAAGCTCTTCTTCTTTTGTTAAAATTGTCGGGGGTCCCATCTTTCTAGCAATGGGAACACGATTCTTCAGCTTGTTTAATAATGTGTAATGGGGCACATTAAACTTTCTTCCTGCTTCTCTTATTTTTCCTCCATCTTTCACAAATTTCATCGCTTCATTTAACTCATCTTCAGAATATTTAAAAAATGTCTTCTTTTCACGCTTTTCTGCCATTCTCATCAATATAAAACAGCTTCTGAAAAATAAAATAAATAATTATTAACTAAGGTAGGGCCTAAGTTAAAATCTTAGCGTAGGCTATCACAATTTTATACATTTCAAATGGAATTTCCCGTAAACTCCATTCACGGTAGGAATTACTCTCTGAAAGGTCTTTTTTCCTACCAATATCCTACTATATAATAGATTTCTGGTAGGGGAAAAGGCCTTTCAGAGAACAATTCCTACGCTGAACAGACTTTAGGTTTATTTGTGAGTCAAATTAAGGCAGGCTATAACAAAATGAAGGCACTTAGAAAAATTATGAAAATTTGGCTTTTATTAGACTTTTGGCTACTTAAATAGACTTCAAAGTAGGCCTAGTCCCCCTTTTCTTTATTATTGTATTTCCAACAACAATAATTTAGCATGTTTTAATATGGGGAAAATAAACTTTAGCATTATGAAGGACCAGATATGTTTCATAATTATAAAACCAATTGTCGACCATCTGGTATCCAGTTATTGATTACTATTGAAAAGCAATGACATAATAATATATTATTTTAAACCTTGAGAACATGAAACAATGAAAAACATCAAATAAACCATTAGTTGACCATGTAAATTTTAAGGTTAAGAATATTTTTTTAGCATTTACTGTTATCTTACTAAGCAGTTATTTTAGTTTTCAAATCATTAAGATTGGAAACCATTATCATAAATACAAACTGGATGCAAAGAGATAACAAATATGGTGCAACTTACTAGGCCTTAATCCATGATCCCAAAAACACAGGATTCCTATGCAGCATGAACGTTATAAAATGGCTGACACCACTTCCTCATCATTAACCTCAGTTGTTTTGTTATTGGTGTCTCATGAACAGCTGGGACCAATCAGAATTGATCTAACACTGTGTATAACCTTATTTTATGACTCTAAAGTCAAGTTGGTCAACTACTGGATGTGATCAACTACTGGTATGTTTACCCTAGTTAGTTTTGTTTAAAAAAATATACAAATTTTAATTTTAGGCCTACTTTAGACAAGACAAAACCAAATTGTTGAATATGTTGTTATTATTAATTTTTTATGATTATGATTATTTATTTTATGATTATTTTTATGATGATCAATGTTTTATAGTGTAATTAAACAAATCTTGAGACACCAAACCAGTCAAAACTGCTACTTTTGTGTTTATAAACGGTTTGTGGGTATTTAATGTATGTAAATTATAAATGTGAGTGTATATAAATGCAAATAAGTGATACTGTTGTATAGAAACATCAATAACAAAAATGTAGAAGAGGTAGTAAAATGAGTGAGATTACCATTTATTAATTGAACCAACTTCATAAAGTGTATCATTACTAAATCCATCTATAACACAATGCTTTTGATAACTAGGGGCCTAACCCAAAGTCTAAAACTATGTTACAATTTTCTCCAGTTTATCCTCAATATTTAAATCACAATTTTTAGCGTAATATTTTGGCTTAAAGTGTGAATATAGCTAATCTTTGTAATGTTAGTTTTGTAATTGTAATTGTTTTGTAGTTGTAAGCCATGGCCATGTGTTAATAAAGTTAAATATAGAGCTCTTATTAAGCAATTATTACTATGAGATGTAAACTCATGCCTCTTTTACACAAGCACAAATAGGCTGGTTCACAAAAGTTGTAGCTGCTGTAGGGTATTAAGTCTTATGCATACTTCTACACAAGCACACCTGAGCCAATCTTCCATTATAGAGAACCAATGACATATTGAATAAATCCATGCAATTAAGAGAAAATAGTCCCAAAAAATGTTCAAATAAAGGTTATTTCTTTAATTAGTAACTAGAGCCTATGTTAAAATACCAGAAGTATTCACACACATAGTTTGGTTAGCACAATTAACTACTGCATATCATTTTTTTACATAAATGTGCCACAAATATTTGTTTGTGTTATACATAACTTACATTCCCACTAGCATCACTTAGCCCCACAAAAAAAACTAGTCCCAAAGGCTATCTCAAGTCTTATTAAAAACCACTTAGTAAATGAAATATCTGATAATCAACCATTATGCTGCCTCTTATCATCTGTATATCATTAAACATAGTTAAATAAAACATACAACAAATACAACTTTAATATTTATTCTCATGTAATTTAGTAAAGTAATTTAGTGACGAATTGAAAACTACCGGTAAACATGAAATCCACAAATTATTGTGATATGGACTATTTTACTATTTCTTCAGTGTTATTTTGTCTTAATGGTATATTATGTGCTTTATCAGAAAATGTAATCCTTTCAATTTTGTGTGCCCCTTTGTCTTTGTTCTACCCCCTCTATATTATTATATCATAAAAAATTTAGGCCCTAGTATAGCCTATGTATAGCATATACTAGGAACACTTTAAACACATACATATATAATCACGCCGGTCCCTTTTGGGATAGGCAAGAACTGTGAGTATAGCTAAAAACAACAACTCCATACCTAATCCCTCACTAACTCTCTCCACTTCCCTATCCTCGCATACTCCCTTTGCTTTAACAAAATCCATACCCCGAATCATACATGCTCTTTTATTCTTAAAACTCATAATGTTTCTCTTTTTCACACATTCGTTTACAACATTTAACCACATCTTAGATGGTCTACCTCTTCCTTTTGATCCACACACTCTACCTTCATATATTTGCTTGGTCACTCTAACCACACTCATCCTCTCAACATGCCCAAACCAACGTAAGACGCCTCTTTCACATTAAACTATTTATTGGATTCACTTTAAAACCGCATTCCTTCATCACCCATTCATTACTGACTCTGTGCATACTAGTTTTCCCACATACATTTCTTAGATATCTCATTCCAACCTCATTCACCTTGCTCTTGTGTTTCTCTTGATAAACCCATGCTTCACATCCATATAACATTGATGAGAACATACTATTATATGCCACTATCTTTGTCTCTTTTGATACTTCATTCTTTGTAATAGTCCATATACATCCAACTACTTTCCTAGATGCGTTCAGCCATCTGTCGATTTCACCATCTATCCCTTCATTTTCACAGAAAATTCTGCCCAGACAGACAAAATAATTCACTTGTTCTAGCAGTTTTCCATTTATAGTAGGCTGACAATAATTTCCTGATCCTTCCTTATCAAAAATAATCACCTTAGCTTTAGAGACATTTATACAAAGATCCATTCTGTCTGTCACCACATTCAAAGGATTTAATGCATTCTGCAAGTACCTTTCATTCTCAGCCATTAATACAGCATCAACTGCATATAATAGCACTCTCACATTTATATTATCCATTTGCACACCAACTGTGTACTCAGAAGCATCCCTCATAGACTTATCCATGAACACATTAAAAAACCATGGAGACATAGCACAACCTTGTCTAACACCCTGTTCAATGTCAAACCATTCACTCAAAGCTCCATCCACTCTAACGCATGATTTACTTCCATCATACACTGCCATAATTGCATTTACTAACCACGTGTCCACACCACCTACTCTCTCCTATTCACCCGTTTGTACGCTTTCTCTAGATCAAAACATGCACATTACACTTTCTTCTTTACTGCCATATATTTCTCAATCACTTGTTGCAATCCAAATATCTTATCCATGCATCCTCTACTTTGCATCAAACCACATTGCACACCTCAAATCTTGTCTACAATTTTTTTAGGCAGTCTCTCAATTAAGACTTGTCAAAAACTTAAGTTGAGGCTATTGATATTATTGAACTTTTTGGTTTAGGTTTTTAATGTTAATTGAAACTAATATGTCACAATAAGCTTAAATTGGGTGTTATTTTAAAGTTTAACACCCAAATGAAATATAATATTTATGATTAGGATTTCAAGTCTCATGTTTTAAACCTAAAAAGTGGATTTTATTTTGAAAATTCCAGAGCTTAGTTTTAGAAACCATAAAATGAGCCTGAATATCAAAATAAAATATCACACACAATCAATACTCAAAAACCCCAATAAAACATGAGGTTTTTAGCTATGTGATTTTGTCAATGTTTGCTCACTAACAAAGGCATATCCTAGTTTAAGATCAAGCTAATTGTATATCTTGTACTAAAATGCATCTGCAAGATAGAAAAACAACCATACTTATTAGATCAAACAGGTTTGTATGTAACCAATGAGACTGTCAGGTAGGCTATTGAGTCTCCTTGTTCAGTACCCTAGGTGCTATGTCATTTTCATCTTGGAAGCCCACTATTTTGCAATGATTGAATTTTGTTTTATGTAATTTTAAAGACAATGCATGTGGGTACATTTTAATTGGAGTGTTTAGAGTGAAGTTTATAAACAAACATCATAGTAAGCCCACAACAAACAAATAAATTATAACTAAAGACAGCAAACCTGTTGCTCAACATTCCGATCTAACACCTAGATGTATAGTTAGTCACTAGTGTCGGGTAGGAGGAAAAGTTCCTATAAGTTAATATTTTTGAAAGCATTAGGTCTACCCGGATTTGAACCATGGTTCTATAGGTCAGACACATTTATTAATTTATGATTATCTGATTATTGCTATGGTGAGAGATATTTGACTCATACTGCAGGAAAATCACACATCACAGCATCATTAATTCTATTTACAATGGCTTATAAAATCAATTTATCTCTCTTCTGAAAAATACTGGCCAAAATATTATATGAGCCTAATTCTTACAAAAATGTTTCGAATATAATATGAAGCCATGATATGTGATTATTTTATTGACTTAGTAATGATATACATTTTAAATTAGTGTGTTACAAGATGGTGGCATAAAATCCAGCTGGATATTACACAATAGGGTGAGCAAGGATAAAAGTTCGTCGAGATATTTAAGTCTAAACTCTGATTTTGGTGAGTTGCTATATGTTGTAAAAAATTAAGTAGTTTCAATTTATATTTTTTAGTATTATTCGATTCGCTGGTTCCTTGTGAAAATATTGACTGTTAAATTGTTAATGATTAGCTATTTTATATAAAAAGGGTCTTATATGTATCAGTTACTAGGCAATATTCTCAATAAATAAAGCTATTATCGTAATATACAGTTAAATCATTTGAGCTTTATACACTTCTTCTCCAATCCTTTAACATATATTGCAAGTCTCGGTGTAAATAGTTTTTCTCTTGATATATATGTGAATCAATAATAGGACAGAGGGTATGGATATTTTTGTAGTTCTAATGTATATAAAAGCTCAGAATAGCATTAATTGAACATAGACATATAAAAATATTGACAGCTTAAATATACTAAGTCAGATTTGTTTTTTAAGCAAAGTAAAAGTTGATTTTTTTTTTCAAAGTTTCAAAACTTGGCACATCCCTAAGATTTATTTAAAAAAATCAGAATTGTACAGTAAAGAGGACTTAATGGCCGATGTTAAGTAGAAGAAAATGGGTCTAGGCCACAGTATAAGAGAAGCTGCTAGAACAGGGTTCTCAACAGGTGTGCCGCAAGATCGACCAGGGGTGCCATGAGATTTTGAGGAGGAATATATTAATAAAATATAAATAGTACATATTAGCACACATTAATGAAAATAAAGAAATGGAAGAAAGTTTTGTCTTTCAGTGTTTCTCTGAATTGCACTTGTCACGGCACCCAATGAAAGACAAAGCTATTGCAACATTAAAATCCAAAGCAATAAATAGACTGCTAAGTCTTGAGAATGATATGCGTGTTGCATTGTCAACAATTAGGACACACAAATATCAAACTTATGTGCTCTAAATAATCACAAGTCTCACATTAATAAAAAAAGAATTGAGACTAATATTCTCAGCATGCACATCTGTACTAAAAAACAGTGGCGGCTCGTCCTAAAGGGCACAAGGGAATGTGCCCTCCCACCTTAACACCAAGTTATTCATACAAACAAATATAAGCTATAATAATAATATTTAAGCTATATAAACTAGGGAAATATTAGAATTAAATAAATCTTTTTTCTAGTTTTTCTTAAAATAATTATGACATTTAAAATTGTTGAGCGAAAACCTCCAAAGAAGCAACTATCTTCCCGATCGGGGCAAAGTAGTGAATGTTCCCCAAGTCATGGTGGACAAGAGGAAGGCGAGGGAAGGGACGGGATGCTCAGAACAGCTCTGCGCAACTCTCAAGTGGGGCAATATTTGAGTGTTCCCCTGCGAGTAGAAGCTTGGAGATAGAGGTGTCTTGTCTTGAGTAGGGGATGCACGTCACTGAAGGGCAAGAGCTCGCTGGGAGAGCGGTATTACACTGTCACATTTCTTTGTTAAAGAAATGTTATGTAACTTTAACAAATCGTCCAACATCTTTTATCAAAGGAAATATTTGTTCAAAGATTTACGCTATAGAACATACTCTAGGCTTTTATCAAGGAAAATGGCAACTGAAAGATTAACCTGGGCGCGAGAGATAGTTAATAATAGAAATTAATTTAGGGCGCAAATATCCTAGGGGCACTTTTCAACAAAATGTATTTTTAGTGTTTAAAAATGTAATAGTTCAAATGAAATATTTAATAATTATTTATAAATAAAAAAATAGCACCTAAATATAAAATTCAATATTAAGAATTAAAAAAAATAGACTAACAACATAATCACTTTAATGATTTAGAAAAATTTGGGGTCGCTTTGTCAATGGATAGCTTTGTAATTTGTTTAAATGCTTAAAAATTACTAAGAGAAAAGAGAGGGAAGATTGGATAATATTTTTGTACA
>CABFWB010001013.1:89779-144578 GCA_902151455.1 Timema bartmani | reverse complement strand
AGTCCATTCACCATAGGAGTTTAGGTAGCTAACAGCTAGCAAAAGTTAGCAGATCAAATCTCATGTATCCATTTGCCAAACCATATTATCTGCAATGACCATAATATGTTGATTTATTGTCATTTTTGGCAGTCAAAACTTTCACAAAAACAATTTTATTTTTAATTTGGTTTTTCTTTTGGCAGTTCTTAAATCTTCTGCTAGCTGCCAGCTATCACATTTCTCATGGTGATTGTACTCTCGGAAAATATGAAAATAATCCCCAAACCTAACGACTAAAAACCTAACATAGCCTGGGCGTGATAGGAAAATAATCCCCAAACCTAACGTAGCCCGAGCGTGATAGGAAAATAATTGAAGGGGAAACTCCACAAATGTTAAACATACGTTAAACGTTTCACTTCGAGATTGTACAAAAACTGTTAGGATTACAAATAAAACTATAAGAACCTGTTTTGTGGACAATGTCATCCTCTATTTTTTATTATAAGTTTAACAAACACTTTGACATTATGAATGGTTTACGTTATAATTGCAAAAAAAAAAGTTTAATGGCGCCATTATTTCAAGCTGGCAAATATAAAATAACTTTTTAAGAGTGGAACTAGATTTTATTTTACTAACCACAAAATTAAAATAATGTGTAAAATTTCATCTTAATATAAAAATTGAAATATTGTTAAGCTTAGCAACCCCACTATCACCCCCTGTCTAAGTTATGTTTGCAGTTGTTAGGTTTGGGGACTATTTTCATATCACACTCAGGATACGTTAGGTTCAAAGTTGTTAGGTTTGGGGATTATTTTCATATCACGCCCAGATTATGTTAGGTTTGAGAATTATTTTCATATCACGCACAGGCTACGTTTGGTCATGTCTAGCTATGTTTGGCGACCCGGGTAGCCACCCAATTCGCACGGCCCTTGAGCCACCCCTGCGTAGAGTAAGTAACAATGTATATTATTTCATTTCATAAATCCTAACGAGTTTTTAGTAAATGTCTATTTCAAGATAAAAGCAAGAGGAAGTCTATGTGGTTACTAAAATACAAAATTACCTTTACCTCTATGTGAGTAGGTTTGTGGATCTATAATTTCCAAGACACTTTTATTTGTACTATTATTATTATTATTATTATTATTTGAGTTTACCGACATATTGGCAACCCTAGAGGTCATGTAACATCATTAAAAACATTCTACTCATGTTAATGTGTACAAGATCCATAATTTCTGAACCCCTTTTTTTAACAACCTGTATATACATGTGTGTGTGTAATTTCTCTAAAATAAAAGATGTATCAAACTAAAATAATTTGATGAATATTTTTAGGGGATAGAAATAATAGCTAGAACACACAAGCCCACCCTCCCCTAAGTAAACTCCTGGATGCGCCACTGAATCTTAATATCTTCAAAATTAAGTCTGCTATAAGTGGGAAAAGGTCTTGTTCGTCTATAAAACATGAATAAAACTATTTAGAGAAATCCTTTTCACCTTTCTCTTCTTACAAAACCAACGTTATACAAATAGGTTTCATCTAATCAAGGAAACACTGTTTATGCAAATTATTTATAAGGTAAATATAATCAAGTTTACTCTATAAAATACTTTTAACCTAGATCATACAAATACATCACAGGGAACATTCTCAATAGCTCATGTTTGGAGGTGGCAGACAATTAGTGTCCAGTCAAGGGTTTTACTTGAACAGGATATAAATGGTTTGAAGCAAGGGGGAGTAGCGGGGTTTACAGGGTAAAAAAAAATATAATAAGAAAGTGAATGCCAAAAGGGGGTTTGGGGAGGAGAGAGAGAGGTGCTTCCGAAGACAGTGCAATCTACCAGGAAGCTACTTAACTTTTTCAACAGTTTAGACATGATTTAATTTCAAAATATCAAATTTTGTTAAAATTATTGTATTATAAATATTCGTCGTGTATGATAGAACAATATCTTATTCTCTATTATAATATGATAACTTCAAAACTATATTCTTGTATTTCACATTTTATTTTATTTTAATTTAATTGAGATTACGTCTAATTGTAAAAAAGTAAATATTAACTTGTAACTTTTTTTATTGATATAGTTCATTTTAAATTTACAAGTTTAATATAATAAAAAAACACATGTTGTTACTATAAATATTTTCTAAGCAATAGAGTAAACAACTTTATCGTTATTATATAGAAGTTATCCATCCGAATCTTAAATCTTTCAAGCTCTCTCATTTGCTGAACCTAAAAAATAACTGTTGATAGATAAAGCACATTGACTCACAAACTTTCCAACTGGTTTATCTCACCAGAGGCAGTAAAATACCCTCCCATCCCCAAATATCCCCTCAATGTTTGCTACAGAACAAATAAGATGACTGTCTCCAATAGAGATTGTGCCAGTAGTACCTGCTGGTACAATAAGTGGGATATAATTCCCGCCCGAACCTTGCCAGGAAAGGGTCTTTCCTGCCCGACTATCGGGAATGGATAAATTCCCGACATTTTCCTGAGAGTTCGGGATTCCGTCCACCCTTACTTACTTTAAAGTTGTATTTTCGCTAACTTTACTTAGTAGAGCCCACCCGCCCTTGTCAACTTGCACCCTTTTAATGAAATAGCTTCTAAAACCCAAATTTACAGCTTCTGGTTGCTTGTTATGACATCAGTCACTTATCAATACAAAAGTCACTGGAAGAGATCGGGCTCTCTGTAAATTTGCCACAAATGAACATAAAATAAAATAAATTTTAAAAAAAATCTATTTCTCTAACTAAATAATATTTTGTAAAAGTGTAATTCATGTTTACAATCATTTGGTAATAAACACCGGTTATGTCCTTTATTTCCTTCAGAAATCAAATAAAGTGACTGACTAATTTTACAGATGTTAAGTTTAGTGAAACAAAAACCCAGTAACCCAGGTCTAAAACACTGGTCCTTTGACCATAGTTTACTTGTTGCTTTACTTCTAGCTTAGTGAACCAATACATTTTTATTTCCACCTAAAAACAACTGAATTCGCCTGCCATGTCAAAACTTTTACCTTTGTGAAGCAGGGTCCATGTCGCCCATTATAATATCAATAGACTTCTACTATAATTAAATACATTACAAGAGCTACTCCATTTTATTTTTAATTCCACTTCAAATGCGCTTAATTAAACTTTAAACTGTATTTATGTTTCTCATTGTTATGAACTGCAGTTAAAATATGATTTTTCATGGATTATTTTTACATTATTAGGGACTAATAATGGGATTTTAATTTATCATGAACATTCAGTTTCTCACACAATTTACACTGTCTTTCACTTTCAATAAGCCGTTGAGAGAAAAAGTCAGCTTATATTCAGTCCTGATATATGAAACACATTTACAAAATTTACAGCCAATAGTGTTTGGGTTAGTTATTTCCTTTACTTTTTTACAATTCTATAAATATTTTTGGTGATTATGTGACCAAATAGGTTTCGGTTGAGCTTGTTGTGCCTCACTGTTCAGTCGGCCCTTGTCTCTTTTCTCCGAACTTGCACAGGCCGCGTCACCCACCCTCTCTACTGCCTGGACCGCTCCACAGTTCATGTTCTCGAAGCCGTCCGTGACGAGCTCACCTCTATACACAGAGCCAAAGAGAACTCCATCTACCTTGTTAAGATTGTTCAATCTTATCTTTCCAACCGAACCTTCTCCACTACCTTTGGGAACGCCACATCCCAAGTCAGAAGCATTCGGGCTGGAGTGCCGCAGGGTTCCCTCGTGGGCCCGGTGCTCTTCAGTCTGTATGTGAACGACATTCCGAAATCCCCAGACACCAAGTTGGCACTGTATGCGGACGACACGGCTCTAGTAGCGGAGTCGTGGCGAGGGCAGCTGGTGGAGAGGCGACTCCAGACGCACCTGACGCAGTTGGAGGGGTGGCTGACTACCTGGAGAACGAGTATTAACGTGGAGAAGAGTACAGCAGTGCTCTTCACATGGAAAAGAAAGTTCTACAGGCCGGCCCCACTCCGGCTGTTCGGAGAACAGGTCAGATGGGCGGACAGTGCTAAGTACTTGGGACTTACGCTGGACACCAAGCTGACTTGGCGACTTCACTGCACCGAGAGACTGACCAAGGCGAAGCAAAGGCTGGGAATCCTAGGCCCACTGCTTAACAGGCGTAGCGCCCTGTCCACAAGGAACGGTCTGACACTGTACAAGCAGCTGCTCAGACCGATCCTCGACTATGCGTGTCCCGCTTGGGGCCACCTGGCGGACACGTATATGAGGAGGATGCAAGCATTCCAGAGTAGGTGTCTGAGGATCATTGTGGACGCACCTTGGTACGTTCGGAATGTGAATCTGCACCGAGACCTGGATATGCCTACCATCAAGGACCACTTCCGGAAGCTGGCGCAGTCCTTCTACGCCAGACTCCCCGGTGCCACCAATCCTCTTATCCAGGGGCTTGGGAATTACGTCATCGACCCTGGGGGGTGCCACCGACGTCCCAAAGCCCTGCTCGGATAAGCGAGAAGTGACAAACGTGGTTTGGGAGGCTCTCACACAGCCCCCCATAGAGTAGTGTCTCCGCACGTAACTCTAAAAACCCTTAGTCGGTTCCCCAAAAATTTTGTTTCCTCAACTAATATTAATCAATAATATGCTTTTTTGTTTGTTTCAGTAACTTTGCGAAATGCGACAACCCGTCCGTTAATTACTCGAAAACCACACGGTGTGACCAATTGGTCGGTACGTGTTGGAATTTGCTCTCGTGCACCCCTTCAGGGTGCATTAGAGCATGCTTTTTTGCGTCTGCGTCTTGCCGGGACTTCCTCATGTTCCACCGCGACTCACGTTGCCGGAACATCCTTCCGTTCCACCGCGACTCACATTGCCGGAACATCCTTATGTTCCACCGCGACTAACGTTGCCGGAATACACTCGCCAACCTTTTTCCTACCCACGCGTGTCTGACCACGACGTCACCGTCGTCAACTACATAAACCAGTTACCCTCGAAGTCGAAGGGATGGATAACAAGCTTCACACCCACTTTTATATTTCAAGTTCCAACAACAACAACAATTACTAAGCTCTTTAGTTCTTTGTTTCAGGCTAACTTTATTTTACAGAGTATTTATTTTGTGTACTTGGAAAGGGAAGTGTTACGCCATATTGTCGTCGCTCCTGCTGTGTAAGTGTAGGAGTAACTGGGGTACCCACTCCTTGATGTCCATGTAGGATGGCTAGAATAGCTCGGTCAGCTTACGGATGACCCCAAGTGTCTTCTTGGCCGGAAGTAGATTTGCCCGTTCCAGGCATTGGACTCGGGAGTCCTTATCGCTGGTATAGGGTAGCGATGAGGGGGAGAATTGGTAGGGTCGAGGGTTGTTGATGGGTTGGAGGTTATAACTAGGCCTCGAAGAGGAGAGAGGGGGTACAGGCGACCTGGGTGATGGAAGGAGTCGAGGTACTGTCTGGTGGTGGGAGTGACGTTGAGAGGTGGGAGTTGTGTGGTCCATGTTGTCGTGGAGGGGTGAAGGACAAGAGTGATCCTGGTGGGAGGGAAAGGGGAGTAGGGTTTCTTAGGGTGTGAAGTGAGAGAGGTGGCTGGGGTAGGTCGTTCTGGAGTCCGGCTAGGGCCTGCAAAGTTGGTAGTGAAATAAGGGGGTTTTGGTTAGTAGCGGTTTCAGGTTGTGGAGGTGCGCTGGAATGGTCCTTCTTCTGCCCAGAACGTTGGGTGTAACCTTTAGGGTGCTGGGTAGAGCTTCGTGAAGAGGGGAATGAAGTGAGGGTGAAGGGGAGGAACTTGTTGAAGAATCGCAGTGAGAGGTGCGAGGCTGGAGTAGGGGGAAGGTGGAATAGGGGGCTCGGCGAAGAGTCGTGGTGAGCGGTGCAGAACTGGATTAGGGGGGAGGGGGAATAGGGGCTCGGCGAAGAGTCGCGGTGAGCGGGGCGGAGCTGGATTAGGGGGAAGGTGGAGTAGGGGCTCGGCGAAGAGTCGCGGTGAGCGGTGCGGATCTGGAGTAGGGGAAGGAGGAATATAGGCTCAGCGAAGAGTCACGGTAAGCGGTGTGGAGCTGGAGTAAGAGGAAGGGGGAATAGGAGGTTCGGACGTCAGTCCAAATCATGATAAACACACTGGCGTGGTAGAAACTCGTTTATTCCCAGAAGGAGCTGATGCAACGACTGATGATTGGCCTGCTCATTGCTCTCTTTTATTCGATCCCGTCGGGTCACTTCGGGGAGTCTTGCTTGGCCCTAGCCATGTGAAACCCTAGCAGGCAGCAAGGCTAGGGAGGGGGGTTGACGCAGAGTGACTGGACATTAAGAATGGGCGGTGTTGGCGGAGAGAGCCAAACCTTGCCGACTGGCTACATGGCTGTCTGCCTTACAAAAGGGGGCAAGGGGGTGTATTGCAGGGTGAACAGAGGAGGGGGTAACAATATAATATACTATTTCCTGTGTGATTATCATTATATATAGATATACTTATTTTAATTAGTTTTGTGAATAATATGGGAGTTGTATGAGAGATTTGCGAGTAGCATCTTAGACCATGTGTTCACCGAAGCAGGTTGGTACCTTATCGATGAGCAAGTTAATATCACACTCAGTAAAGGAAATAACATAAGGTCAAATAGATTGCTTAGGGAATTTAAGGAATCCCCAGATATTTACTCTTTACTATGATAATTTAGGTACTAGTAAATTGTACAAAACTGCTTGTAGAAGCAAATTTTTTCTAAATTAAAATATGTAGACTAGACCAGATAAAGTTAACATCTTAGCTCACATGCCTACTAATCAGTATTATACCAACAATGATATCACGAAATGTGTAGATCCATTAAAAAAATGTAAAACATAGTGAGGAACGGTTTTATTGCACTTTGATTGAAAAATGTAAATACATGGATAGGAAGAATGTGTGTGTGGCAATATAATCCACTTAAGCTACACACAATTATGATGATTGTTTATAGATATTAACACAGATAATTAAAACAATACCATCCAATAGTGTAAACAAATGGTTGAAATCAACAAATCAATTTGGATTTGATATATTTAATCCAAACAACTTAAAATTTAGCAAGTCTGTGATCCCTTTGACCTTTCACTATCTGGTTTTGATAAGATTTAATAAGATAAACAATGTAAAATGTACATGGAATCTCTATTAATATTAAATAAAGAATCAGTAGTAAAATGATAGTAATGATTTTGTGCCCAAAGTAGATTTATAAAATGACCGCTGTGAGGAATTAATATAGAAAGTTAATTTAAGTACAATTAAAAGTGACACTGATTATAAAAATTTCATTTAGATTAATTAAAATATGCAAGCCACAGCATAAAGAATAGTAAAAAAAAAGAATATTAACAAGGGTGTAAAAACAAAACTATACTCTGATCTAATGTTTACTGTTAAGAATCATCATTTCATAATTTTATAAGTACTTGGTAAGTTGTATAGTTGTAAAAATGTTATCTTAGTTGGAGTTGTAGGTAAAAAGATTTTCAAAGCTCCAGGAAATACAGTTTATATCAACATTTATACTAAGAATGAACACATTTGAATTTCAATTGGTTAGGATATCCCTTATAATGAAAATTAGAAATGACGAGGTAGAATCATTATCCACCATTGTAAACCAGTCAAGCAAGACTTAAAGTTAGGTTTATGGGTTGAATATCACTTTATTATCTAAGTTAGCCATCGTAGCTTATAATATATATTTATTTAGGTATTTTATTTTGATTTGCTGAACTCTATACCAGACCTGAAATTCTAATTGTTGATAGTTTCCTTGTAATGGTTATTTTCATCACTACATTTCCCCTATTTTATCTTTTCTGGCGGCGGATTTTGAAGAAATTGCCACCCTTTATCAAGATACCTTCTACCTCACTTGTTAGTTCTTTATTTTTTAAGTAAGTCTGTTGTTTAGAATTTGTCCTGGCAAATCATAATTCTGCATACCACGTTATCTTTCTCACTCTTTCTCATTGGAAAATAAACTTGTCAAGATCTTGACTTGCTCCTAGGCTCTGTGTGAACTCTTTTAGTGCGGTAATATTTAAGTGTATATTAAATTGGATCAATCTGCATGTTTTTCAATCTTATGTATTTATAAAAATGGTAGTGTTTAGGGGAGCTTCTCTCATCAGATAATTAATTCTCTACCAGATCTTCATGTTTATCTGCCAATCAAGCGAGTATCCAAAGGTAGGCCTCACAACATACTATTCTTGTATCCTCTAGTTCGGCCCCCGTTTGTTTTATTATCACTAAAACTGGTCCTCAAGAATTACACTAATTTTTAATCTAATTTTCAGTTTGTTAATAATATCACACATTAGATCAAATATTCACCTGGGTAAATAGACTGTTTATAGCTTGTAATTTACTTGAGGGTAATACATTTTTAATACTATCTTTAGGTCTGCCATAATGATGTATTTATGTAATTTTTCAGTCAGTTCTTCAATTAACGACCTCTAATTACGTTGATTTTTTTCCTTGAACTACCAACATGAGGTTACCTCTAATTATGTTGATTTTATTTCTTGAACCACCAACATGAGGCTACTAAGTACCACTCATTCTTATCCTAAAATGTCAGAATGCACCTTCAAAGATACAACACAAAACATAAGCAGAACCACAAAGTTTCTTCCATGTGTCTGTGAATTACCAATACACTGAATAATAAATGTATGTGTTACAGCACATAATTCCAGAATGGTGCTGTTTTATCAATAAAATCATAAATATTTTAGAATATTTTAAACTTTTAATTATTTGTATTTTGATGTCCAAGAATTTGAGAACAGACTTTATAAAACATTAGCTTTGCTATTAATGATATAAAATTATGTAAACACAATTAATTTGACACATTTAA
Source organism: Timema bartmani (assembly GCA_902151455.1). Lineage (NCBI taxonomy): Eukaryota > Metazoa > Arthropoda > Insecta > Phasmatodea > Timematidae > Timema > Timema bartmani. The sequence goes on along the minus strand of CABFWB010001013.1, from coordinate 135,683 downwards.
ATAAAGAGGTTAGGCTAGTGACTAATAAATAAAAATTTATAAACAAACTAATAACATATGTTTTATTGTTTATCACGGATGTGTTCAATATGAACCTATTCTTCCATGCTTGGGTACTTCCACTCTCTTATTGGAATGAATGTTTCTTTAATTGATTGAGGTGATGCCCACCGTAGGGCATAGTGTAGTCCACCTGCCTTATCGTTGGTCCCTAAAACAAATAGAAAAATTATTGATAGAATAAAATTGTGAAGAGAGAGAGAAAGTAAATAAATATTTGATCACAATTTTGAAATTGTAAGATAACTATGTTGTATGGCTGTTGTAAGCACTGTGCCTAAAACACTTTATTAACATGTTCTGTGACCGTTGTACTATGCAATCTGTCAATGTAATTCATTCATTAAAAGTTTTTTGTATGTTGTAAAGCTGATCTTTTATTATGGTCTCGTAAGCATATAACATGATGTCAGAAGTCAAGAATAGTTAAAAATAAATTGCCAGTTATTATATTATGAGTTAGTTCTCATTAGTTGTTAAATAGTGTAATAATAAAATGGCTAACGTCTCAAGGTTACCCAAACTACCAGCTACATGTGCGCTTCAGCAAATTGACTTAAAAAAGTCAAAATTCTTCTTATATGTTGAAAAAGTGGTCAACACAGTTTACCATATTTCTATGAGCCACGAATCTGGAAAAAGATTACTCATGCAAGGTCACTTTACTATGACACCATCGAGGTCCGGACGCTCATGCGGTATTTAATTCTTTCAACCTAGACAATGACCAAGTGAAATATGATGAACTAATCAAGAGGTGTAATGAATATTTATTTTATTTATGAATGACATAAACATCTAATTGAAGAGGGTCAAATTAATTATTTTAAACAAAGTAGTCCAGCTCGCCAAACAATGAAAATGTCCAAACTTCAACATCACAGATTAATTCTAGAAAATCATAATCAAATCAACATTTTGTAGGAACTCTGGAAAAGGTTCAACCAAGGAGGTCACCCATCCAATTTCAAGGAAGAAGTCCAAGCCTTCGAGGAAATTCTTCAAGATTGCAGTCAATAAGCCCAAGGCAATCTATATGCACTAGATGTGGTCAGGAGCAATGCTACAAATGCCCAACAGTAAGGTTAAAGTGTAATTTTGGTAATAAAGTTGGTCATTATGCAAAATTCTGCTTTAGAAATAGGTCTTCGGTTAAAAACTTAGAGGTTCAGTCCGATGACCTATTTCTAGGTTCATTATATATTTGGGAAAATACCACATATGTAAAGTCATTATCATGGGACATAAATATTATAATAGATGAAAGAAGTCTTTGTTGTATCCTGGAAACAGTAGCCCAGACTAATGTAATGAGTTCAAACACTTATATAAGTCTTAATTTGTCAGAAAATAAAATAAACTCTACGTTTACTTGTGCCCTAACATTTAGTTAAGAGTGTCTTTATGTTAGAGGCGAAGTTTATTTAAATTGTCAAATCAGAGGTAAATAAATTGTTTTAAAATTATATTTAATTGAGAAGGATTGTAGTACTATTCTAGGTCTTAAAACTTGTGTAACTTAAATTAGTCAAAGAGAGTTAATTACGTCACTTTAGAAAATACATGTGAGAGTCAGAGCCAAACCAGTCTTTATCAATTAAGACTAATTTAGGAGCAAAGTCCCAGTTATTTGTAAACAAATGTAAATATATTATTGAAGGTCTTGGAAATAAAAATATGTATTGCCACTTAGCTATATATAATTCAATAAGTCCTGTTGTAGAACCTGTCTGAAGGATTCTATTTAAATAATTTACTGAAATAGAGTGTGAACTCAAACCTATGGAAAGGTTGGGTGTTATATCAAAATTAAGTGAACTAGCACCGTGGGTGAATATTAATATTTCGACTAGAAAACATAATAAGGCTAACCTTAGGATTTATTTAGTTAGATTCACGCCACTTGAATAAAGCAATTTTCAGTTCATATTACCCATTTCTCATACTTGATACTATCAAAGCCCAATTAAAGGATGCAATTTTTTTTACAACACTAGATGCTAATTAGGGATTTAGGACCATCCCTCTTAATGAAGAATCGTCAAAGTTATGTACATTAACTACACCATTTGGTTGCTATAGGTTAAGTTTATCATTTGGGATAGGCTCAGCTCCTGGGATTTTTTACTTGGTTATAATCAAACTTTATGAAGAAATTCCCAATTTAATTATTATTTTGATGATTTGTTAATTTATGTATTTAGTAAAGAAGAAAATGATTATATTTTAAAGCAGGTTGGTGAAGTGTAATTTAAGCAAATTAAAAATATGTCGAGATCGGGTCACTTATTTACAAATACGGATCCAAATAAAGTAGCCGCTATTGTTAATATGCCTAAACCCAACAATATTAAAGACCTAAGATGATGTTTAGGTATGCTTACATACCTTTGTCATTATATTAAAGATTTTTCTGAGGAACCAAGCGATTGAGATCACTTTTTAAAAAGATGTAGTTTGGTATTTTGATCTGTTATGATGAAGAAATCATTAAGTTTGAAACAATTATTATTAATGCACTTGTTTTGACTTTTGATCTGTCCAAAAAACTCATTTTATCTTGTGATTCATCACAAAGAAATGCAGGAGTCGTCATTCTTCACAGTTACAATCCAATTGCATATGCTTCAGCTACACTTAAAGAAATCCAAAGCAACTATACACAAATTGAGCGTGAACTCCTTTCTATCGCCTTCATGTGTAAAATTCCACCAATATATTTATGGTCACAGAATAATAGTATATACTGACCATAAGCCATTGGTTCCTCTTTTCACTAAGCCTCCCTCCTCATTTACAGAGACTAATGTTGAAAATACAACCTTATGACTTAGAAGTTGTTTACCAATTAGGAAAGCGAATGTTTATTTAGGATATTTTATCCCAAGCTTCTTTAGTGGACACAGTTCCTGAATTGGAAGAAAATGTTAATGTACATGTCAATCTGGAAACTGTCATTGTCTCTTGAAATACTGGAAATCTTTAGAAAAAAAATTAGTAAAGACCTTGTTTAGAAAATGTTATCTAATTTTGTCATTTAGGATGTCCTTCAAACAAAGAGTCATTTCCTGTTGAGATTCAACCCTATTACAAATTCTTGGATGAAATTCATGAAACAGGTGGAATAGTTTTTAAAGGGGAATCTATCATTATTCCACAGTCAATGCAAAAGGAAATGCTCAAGGTTATTATTTTGGCCAAATTTGGCTAATGATATTAAAACTGTAGTCATATCTTTATATGCTTGTCAAAAATTCAGTATTAATAATATTAATAAGCCTTTACTGTTACATGAAGTTAAAATGTTACCATGAAATAAAGTTGGAGTTGATTTTATGGAAATAATGGGAAAGAAATACTTAGCCTGTGTAGATTATTTTTCAAAATAAATTGAGATGTCCTTACTTAATAGAGGATCTAGTGGCTCCAATAGTAATGTAAACACTAAAATAAATTTTTGCTCATCATAGTATACCAGCTGTCATGGTTTCTGATATTGTGCCACCATTTAATTCCCACGATTTTAAATATTTTGCTAAAACTTGGACTCTAAAACATATAATTAGTAATCCACTTTACCACCAATCTAATAGCCAAGTTGAAAGGGTGATACAAACACTCAAAAACATGATTTTCAAAACATATCAAGCAAATTCAGATCCTTATATAACTCTCACAATAAAGAACTACTCCAATAATGGTCTCAGTTCCCCCTCTCAATTGTTAATGTCTAGGCAATTACATACAACACTACCTATTGTTGAAACAAAATTAAAACCATATGTATTTTATACAAATTATTATAATAACTGGATATACAAGCAAAACAAACAAATGACAAAATATTGTGACAAACCCTATAAATGTCTGCCAGAACTTAAAATGAATGATGAAGTTTTATTTAAGAAATATCCAGCTGATAAAAATGGTCTAAAGGTCAAGCAATAAATATAGGTCCACAATCAAGAACTCTGGCAATTAACAATTCCAAAGATATTTATAGTTTAAATTAGGAGGGATAGCCAGCACACTTACCTTGGTGGCACTGGAGTAGAAATTGTTTAGATAAAACACTAAAAAACAAACAAACACAGTTTTAAAGACAAGCTTTCACTGTCACAGACAGTTTCATCAGGTCAAGAGAGTAGACTGATGGTCTTGGTTGAACTGCAAGGTTGACTGTCCACAGCTGTCTGTTTTCAGTTATGATATCACTGTATAGATGGCAGCACTATGAATAAATAGATAGAAAAACTAAAAATTGTGTTATATACTTATTAGTATTATGACATTTTACCTACTTCCGAAGATCCACAAGGGAACATTCCCTCCTCCAGGCCAACCAATTGTATCAGGATGTGGCTCACCCACAGAACGTATATCAGCACTTAAGGACTCACACCTTCAGCCTCTGGTCAAGAATCTACCATCTTACATCAAAGACACAAATCATTTTCTAGAACGACTTCACACACTGGCCACTCCTCTTCCACAGCATGCCATCTTGGTCTCAATTGATGTTACATCACTCTACACTAATATTCCCCATATCCACGGACTCGCAGCAATAGAAGAATATTTCAACACACGTACTTCTGGTACCAGACCCACTACCGCATTCCTGATAAAACTATCAAATTTCATTTTGGAGAAAAATTACTTCAGATTTCTGGACAAAATCTACATACAAATTAAAGGTACTGCCATGGGAACGCGCATGGCCCCCTCATATGCAAACTTGTATATGGGGAGACTAGAACGTATGTTCCTGGGCAGACAACCACTACAGCCCCTTTGTTGGTTCAGATACATCTATGACATCTTTATGATCTGGAACAGCACCACTCAGCAACTCGAGTCCTTCCTGGCAGACCTTAACCAATTTTCACCGCTAAGATTTACCTAGATAATATCCACACTCCATCAGTGGACACCTGAAAACAACAGTGCACACCAAGGAAACCAACCAGCAACAATACCTTCATTATGACAGCTGCCACCCTATGAGTACAAAGAGATCACTCCAACATAGCCTAGCCATTAGAGCCAAAATAATTTTCTCCGACCACAATGACCTTTTACAATACAATAAAAAACTGCAACATGCTTTTATGAACAGAGGCTATCCCAAAGCACTGGTGTGTAGTCAAAGACAGAGCTCAAAATAGCGGACCCAAAACATCAATAGGAACAAACAACATCATCCCTCTGGTCACTACATACCACCCTGGACTCCACAAACTCAACACTCTCTTGAAAACAGGTTTCCCCATATTGCAATCCTCCACCACTATATTCCATTCACGGTAGGAATTACTCTCTGAAAGGTCTTTTTTCCTATCCAATATCCAACTATAAAATAGCTTTCTGGTAGGGAAAAAGGCCTTTCAGAAGACAATTCCTACGGTGAACAGACTTTACACAACATATCTTCAAGGAGCCTCCAAAAGTAACCTATAAACAACCAGCCAATCTACGAAACTTATTTGTAAAACCCAAACTGCCAGACCCCACTATTCAACCCGAATCCAAACAAATATCAGGTTCATTTCCCTGCAACTGCACCCCTTGCAAAACCTGCACCATATGTAAACCAACAAATTCGTTCTTCAGCAACATAGCTAAAATAAATTATCCTATAAAAGGCCACCATACTTGTGATTCCGAAAACCTCATCTAGCAACTGGAATGCAACCAGTGCCAAGCAAAGTGCATTGGTTTCACAACAGAAACACTAAGAAGGATAATGAATGGTCATCGACATGACACAAAAATGAAAAATAAAGATAACCCTGTCACATCACATGCCGAAACCCATAATCTGGACTTTAATCACTGTTACACAGCCAAGGTGGTAAAATCCTTGAACAAAGAAATATGCAACCCTTCACAACTAAGGATATGGGAACTGGCCCATCAATATATTATCAAATGCATCAGTCTACTCTCTTGACCTGATGAAGCTATCTGTGACAGTGAAAGCATGTCCTTAAAAATGTGTTTGTGTGTTTTTTAGTGTTCTATCTTGTTACACTCAAGACAAGGGAGTGACCATCTCGGAAGGAACTAGCCCTCTGAGCCACCATGACCATATACTCCTAAGTTTAGAGGTTGAAATGGTCACTCATAGATGGCACCCTCTCAGAGAGTTGGAAAGACTTTTCATCAAAGACATTACACATATGTAATTAAAGTTCATGTAAATAATACACTAGTCTTTATATTTTTTATTGTTAGCTTAATATAAGGAATAGGATAAGACTATGGAGCTTAAAGAAAAGGAGGAGTGAACCTGTAAATATTTAGAACTAAGATTTATCTTTCAACAGTCTATTACCCATGTATTTCAATGTGACAAAAAAAAGTGAAAAAAGAAAAACACAACACATCTCATTAAAACGGGACTTAAAGCAAACACCTTCTCTCAGTTTCTTTTCTTCCCCGTCCAGCAAGTTAGCGCTACGGCAGCTCCTTGTTCAGACCTCCCCTTCCCTCAACACACCCGTCCATCGTCGGCAGGTTAGCACTTCGGCAGCTCCTTGTCCGAACGTCCCTCCTCCCCACGAGTTAGCGCATCGGCTGCACCTCGCTCCTCCACCCCCTCTCCGCTTACCCCGAAATGCAGTTACGTACCCGCCGCAGCACCACTGGAGGAAAGAACAAAGTAGCCAAACCAGCAACTTCCCAGCCAACCCTTAACTCCCCTAAACCTGCTACTTCCTCCGTCAATTACACCTCCTCCGACAACTCCCTCTTCCCCCCTCCATTAATCGGTTCCCGGTGTCCTCGACTGGAGTACGACCCCATGAACAACCGCAAGTGCCGGAACCTACGCGCTCCCTGCCCACTTTCATCGAATGGGACGCCCTCCAGTGGGATTTTGCCGAGATCCTCAGACAATAAGCAAGTGTGTTACTATACGAACTGTAACAATCTAAACAATTTCTACTCCAGTATCACCAAGGTAAGTGTGCTGGCTATCCCTCCTAATTTAAACCATGATTTAGTCTAGTGCTTTATTCCAAATAAAGATATTTATAGAAGGAAGAGAATACATGTAAGAAAATTTGTACAAAATGAGATTATGAAAATCAGCAAAAGGATGTAAGTGACAAGAGAAGTGTCAATTCCAGTAATAGGAATGATTTTCAAGAGCTAACTCATCATTGTCTAGTACCTAGTTCTTCAAATGAGACTTATAAGTTTGATGTACCTAGTTCTTCAAATTACACTTATAAGCTTTATAAAACTGTCATTACTAAATCAAGATGACTGGTACGCCCTCTTAAAAAACTGACACCTTAACATGTCAGTTATTATTTTTATTTCTAATGTTTAATCCATTCATAATAGTTTGTTTTGTCATAAGTGTTTGGTATTAATTGCCATTTATATTATATTGAATGCAAATGAGAAACAAGAACTGGAAAGAGGTAATGGAAAACCAAACATTCATGAATTGTGTGGAATGGAGGAGGCTCGCTAACATTGTACTCGGCACTCCTGGCATGATTAGATGATGATAATGATGATGATTATGATGATTGCAAATTAGTTGTCCTAAAATTGTGTCTAAAATAATGTTATGATAACATTTTGTTTTACTTACCTAAAACATTTGTGCCTGTCTAAAAAGAGGAGATGTAAGATAAATATGTTGTATAATTGTTTAAAATACTGAGCCTACAACTTGATTAAAATGTTCTGTGATACCTGTACTATTAAGTCTGTCAATGTAAGTCATTCATTAAAAGTGTTTTGTATGTTTTTGTAAAGCTGATCTTGTATTATGGTCTCACAAGCATATAACAGAAATGAGATTGTAAATCAAAATTTCCAGATTATAAATTTATTTATAATAGTAGCTACTTTATTTGTGTATGACTAAAGGTATACGTTTGCTTTTAATTATGTACTATAAAAATAAACAAGCCAATTCACTGACCTGACTTTCTTCCACCTCCAAATGGTTGCTGACCTACAACTGATCCTGTGCATTTATCATTTATGTAAAAATTTCCAGCAGTTGTCTTCAGTTGTTCATATGCATGGCTCAAGAAATCCCTGAGAATGAATAAATAATAATAATAAAATTTGGTAAAAATACATTAATATATTTGATATTAAAGTTATATCTTCTTGTTTATTAATTTTATTCCCTTCTCCTTATTTTATATATGTTTTAGTTTTTCTTCTATGACGAAGACATGTTTCAGTGATTTTTCACCATCTTCAAGTCTTATTTGTATTAAAGATGATTGATTTTAAATCATACTATTGGAAAGTTTGTGAAATTTTACGTTTTTATAGTGAGATGATTAACAAAGACTTGAAGATGGTGAAAAATCACCGAAACATGTTGTCATAGAAGAAAAATTAAAACATATTTAAAATAAGGAAACGATTGTTGATCATTTTACTAAAAATTATTCCATATAAAACCGTAAAATTTCATAAACTTTCCAATAGTATGAATTAAAATCAAACATCTTTAATACAAATAAGACTTGAAGATGGTGAAAAATCACCCAAATATGTCGTCATAGAAGAAAAACTAAAATATGTATAAAAAAGGATAAGGGAATAATAATAATAATCATCATCATCAAGATTATTATTATTATTCCTTACCAAATAAACATGAACATTATTAGAAATATTAATATAATTTAAATCTTTGGATTAATTAAGACTTAAAATAGTGTAATAATCTTTCTTTGGAAAAAAAAATTTAGGAAGCAAAAATGAGCCTTAAAATAATCCAAATTTACCTTCGTTTTACTTACTTATCTGTGGAAAACACAGCTCCAGTGAGAGCATAAGGTGTTGAGTCACCAACCAATTTTAGTGTAGAGTTTAGGTCACTGTCTTTGTATACATAAATTGCTAGTACGGGTCCAAAAATTTCCTCAGTCATGATAGGATCCAAAGGATTCGTGGTCTTCACAATTGTTGGATCAATAAAGTATCCCTTACTGAAAAATTTACAAAATGATAAATAGAAAGAAACAATAAAAAGAAATTGAAATCATTTAAATACAGTTGAATTATAGTTATTTATATTACCTATCATCATATTCACCACCGCCCAGTATTTTTATATTACTTGATATTTGAGCATGTTCAATGTAGTTTTTAATTCTTTGGAAAGCTTTATCATCAATCACAGCAGACATGAAACTGTCAAATTCTGTTGGATCTCCGACTTTTAATTGTTTGCGTATTTCAAGCAGTCCTTCTTTGATCTAAAAAGTAAATTAACATAGATTAATTAAATTAAGTATTAATTTAAGTAAAAGCAAAATTGGAAAAGCTAATTTTATCAGCATACAACTTATAAACCAGCTTAAATCTAGGACAGACACAATACCCAGTACCCAGCCATTAATTCAGCACTGTAAAAGGGAAAACCCACATTTTAACAATGATGAATTCTTCGGCCACGCTGGGAATCGATCCCGGGGTCCTTAGCTCAGTAGGCAGACATGCTACTGACTGAACCAAGGTGTTGGACTAAAATAAAAGTATTTTCATGAAATAATATCTATTTGTAAATGTGAAGTGGAAAAAAAAATGCAAGCCGAATATGTGGGTGCTCGGACGAAAACGAAATAAATCTTAGTTTTGGTTTACAGATGACAGGAAGATCAAAGTTTGAATAAGGTGTATTGAAGTGTTTTTTCCACAATTATTTTTCACTCTCCCTTCACACAAATGAAAGTACTTTCCTCTAAGCTCACATACTTTCCTTAACCTATATGGTTAGCCCAGAAAATGTGTAAGATTATATGCACAAAAATGAAAGTGAAAAATGAATTCCTGGGAGATAAAATGTATAGCAGTATTTAGAGAAAGATTTTTCTGCAAAATTCCATGCAAGAAAATGTACTTATTAAATAGCTAAAGGTGATTTGATATCAAGAAAAGTCCTTCAACTTTGTGCCTGATATTACATTGTATAGCAGATGAGAGTTTAGAAGTAGTTATTTCTTCTTTATTTTTCCTTTCAAGAAGTGAATATTTAGGAAGATGATACATTTTCTATTCAATTAACAAAGCTATATAACATAAAATTTGGGTTAAAATTTTTTAACACTTACTATAATAATTATTGAATATAAAGAAACAATTGCCATCTAAAAGTAACTAGAAGATTAAACTTGTACCCTTTATGTAAAATAATGTTTATTAAAAGTTTTATTTTGGAAGAGTGGTTTTTTAATGTTTATATAAAAAAAATCCATCGAGCTCTTTCATTAACACATGTATATTAAATAGTTATTTAATAGTTATTTTACTATTGTTATTAAATTTAGGGCTCATCTTTCATATTTAGTCTACAATCACATAACCTAAACGAGTGTTTAGTTATCCACAATATTTTTGTAGTATGTAGCTGAAGATATTCCGAGTGATAAAAGGAATTTCAACAATATGAGTGACAGAAATTTGTCATGATTAATAACAAATAAAATAAAATATTAACAATCACATCCAAATAACATAATTTATTTTCTTTGGAGATGATCTATACAATTTAATGACTAATTGAACAAAATAATGGTTCAATATAGATTCACATAAGAAAATAAATACATTTTGACAAAATGTTTTAAATAACAAAAACATCCTCCAATTTGGCAGTATTAAAGTGCATTTTAAAATGCTGTAGAAATTTTCAATAAAAAACAAGTAGTCTGAAGAGTGTTGACTAATTATATCCACTCCCTTTGGTTTAGATAAGATTAAGTAAGAATAATATAGGGTTAATTTGTTAGGTCAGATGAAATGTTGGAATAATTTAGGATAGGTTAGTTAAGTACATGAGTGAAATTTGATAAAAAAATACAGTCTAGTTTATTATTGTATTAAATGATTTGCAATCTAACATGTCTACATCTTTCATATAAAATTTTAACTTACGTTTGATACTGCGAGACCTTTACCAGAAAGATGCTAATTTTGGTAATATTTTGTTACCTTTATCATCAAACAATGTAAAACACTATATTTTTCCAAAATTTTAATCACTTCTCACCCATGTAGTTTAGAAAGTTAAAAGTAAATAAGTACCGTAAAATGGGGTAATTTTGATGTTTATATAATGTCTATTGAAGCTGTAAGCTTTAAGACATTATTGTTGCTCTATAAATGTGATTCTTGGCCTAATTTTAATAGGAATATTACATTTATTGACATGTCATGTTTTGTGTGTATTTTCTTTTAAAATGGTGTATATGGTCAATAACACACGTCAGAAGTGACATTGAATGGCTGTTTGGAATGTTTAATTAACAAAAATTAAATGAGTTGAGGTAGCTTTAATCATGTAAACTACATGTGGAAAGTGTATGCAAACACTAGTAAATAAATGGTCCAGAACTCCGCACCCACTTTCTCGCTCCATTGTCTAAAAATGGAGATATTTCCTCAAAACTCATAACACCTGTGAAACAAAATAATATACACTAGCAAACAAGCACAAATTATGCTATACTTAAATAAAGCATTTTTTGACTCCCGGTTTTAAATTTTATAATGAAAGGATTTAAGTCCTCAATTTTATATTTGAATCAATAAAAAAGGTCGCTATTGGGTCCAGAAGGGTCAAAACTTCGTATTAAAATTTTGACTTCCAGTTAAAATTTTTAACATTAACCTAGGAATTGCACATCTTCAGGTCATCGCATTGCTATTAAATCCCTCATTTAAAAATTTTGATCAATAAGATAGGGAAATATTGACTATGGAGTCTAAAAAGATAGAGAAAGTGTTGTTGTACAAACATTTCCCTTAGGGAGTTAAATATAAAAAAACATCAACTTTTTGAAAGACTTACTTATTTACTAACTCTATGGCATTAGAGAATTAATGCGTTAAGATTTAAGTAGTATTTCTGTACAACTAAAGCTCACAAAATAGTATTAATATATTTGCCAATATTTCAGAAACTATTGGTTTTATAAAAACCTATCTTAAGTAAAAGATTTTTATTATAAATAGACATACATATTTTCAATAATAAGTAATTTCATATCTCAAAGAGATATAATTAAAAATTAGAATGTATGCATCAGTACAGAACCCTTAAAGTCATTTTGCCAAAAAATTGAGAGTAGCCATTTTGTTTGAAATATTAATCAAAGCTTAGAAATGAAATTTAATAAAAATCATTAGAGCGAATTTTGATAAAATTCATTTTTTCTCTTTTTGCCCTTAAGTAAACTACACTTAATTTTAGGGTTAGATAGCCAACTCCAAAACCTCCCAGGGGCAACCCTAAGAAAACCCTTGATACCAAGTTTTAGCCCAATAAGTAAAATAGTTTTGGCTCTACTCCGAGGTACAGACAGACAGACGGCATTGCGAAAGCCACTTTTTCGGATTCGGGCGATCATGAAACGTGGACATTCATCAAAATCTTTAGTTCAAGTTTTTTGATGATCACAATACTTTCTCTACATACAAGGTAGCAAGTAAGTAAAAATGAGGGTAATATGACTAATACTTTTGCTTTATTACATTAAGTATAATTAAGACATATGGGGTTTATTATTGCTTAAATTTTAGGCTTAATGAGGAATTTTCTTATAAAAACTTTAACCAAGCTACATTAGTTAAGTCGGAACTGCCATTTTCACTGATTTTAGAGGTTTAAAACGGTTCACCAGATATTTTATAGGTTTAAAACGGATCACCAGTTATTTTAGTGATTTCACGGATAACCTTACTGGGTTAACTTTGGAACTAAGATTTTTACTTTTAACCATTTCAATATTGTTCTTAAAGTATCGATTTTGATAGATCAATTAAATTTCAACCTTTAAAAGTTAGCACGCTCAGTCCAAATAAAGACAATTTATATACCTTGCTATAAGTAACCATTTTTGGTTCAGGCAAGTATAATAATTTATAATACATGGATTAGGCTTCAAGTAGCTATTTCTGGTTCAAGCAAGGAAAATATATGAACCTCCCTAGGTTCAAACAAAATAACTAGAAAATTTATGTCAGGTCAAGTAAAGCTTATAAGTCAATGAAATTAGTTCGATTATCGATTATTTCGATACTGGTACTGTTAAGAATCAAAGGATATCATAGTGAACTATCGAGTTTCACATACCTAAACTTAAAACAGCTTGCACACATTTTATTTTCATTTGTTCGCATATTATAATGTTAAATTGATAATTATACAAGAGGAACCAAAAACATAAAGCTTAACCATAGAGGTCATCCGTTATATGTAGAGAAGTACAACCCCGAATGGGGAAAATAATAAAAATGGTTAAAGAAAGGAAAAAATAACACATCGGTCGTGTGCACGATATGTAATTTTGATTTGAACATAGGAGGAATAAGGGATCTCAGACGCCATGAAAATAACTGACTATCACAAAAGGAACCAGCATAGTGTAGAGCAAAATTCTTCATTGGCAAATTTTGTAACCTAACAAAATAATTGTGTGGTTAATGTGGAACTATTATGGTCTAATTTTTTGTGTTAATAACTTACCAATGAAACTAAGTGATAATTTTACCAAGTTAGTCCCTAAAATGTTTCTGGACAGTGACGGTGCCAAGAACTTTCAATGTTCCTGCACCAAATAAATATAACTAGCCCAAAGTTATACAAAATGTGAAGTTAATAGACAATATGCATATTTGGGGAAAAAAATCATGTTTTATGAATTTTTATATATATCAAAGAAAAATTAAATTAATACATTACAGGATTTTATAGGATTTTTTTCATGAAAAGAAAAGGACTTATAAAATAGTTTGGCGGCAGCCCTGAGTTAGGCAAAAGTTTATCACTAATCTAAAATGAACAAGGCTCAACCTTACTTAACGCGTGATAGACACTGGGTTCAGCTTACACCTTATGATACATTTCATTTATGTCAGTATAGTCCCAATAAGGTTGACACAACTTTTCATTAAAGCCTCATGTTCTCAAATATATTGTTGAATAATTGTCTATAGTAGCCTCCAAATCAGGCAAATAAAATATTTTTGAATTGTATTTGCACTTTTACCTGAATCACTATAGTTAGTGATATCCAGTAATTATTTATATTTTATAAGCTTCTACCATCAATTGATTTTTTTTTAAATACTTTTTCTAAGTTATCTTTTGTTCACTCATTGTGGTGTAGAGGTAGATCAGCAAGATAGGTACAGTCATCACTCAATTCACACCAAGGAAACTTTTTCCCAACTTTGCTAGTATTTAGAGATTTTCCATGATAAAAGCTGCACCCAAGATTGGGACTGGAGTTCCAGCACACATGAACCGCCCATGTACTACACTCTTGTCATGACCTTACCAGTACTTAGAGATTTTCCGTGATCAAAACTGGACCCAGGAGTAGGCTCACTAGTTTTTATGAAGTTTCAGAAGACACGGACTTTCCAGGTACTGTACTGTACTGTGTAGTAATGGTACTGTTCTCATAGTAGGTGATCAAAACTACCCCTGAAAAGTTTAAATTATGACTTATCAAATATTAATTTTTCTTGTATTTTTAATTAATATTTCTCATTGATAAACTTAACTGAAAATTTTAAAACAGGTGTGAAGCTAATAATATATATTAAAATAAAAAGTGAATTGCATGTGGACCTTGTGCTATGTATTTGCAACCATATATTTGTCGATATCAAAACATGACATATTTCAACTGCCATACCATTGGCTGTAAATCATTAATTTAAAATAAGCTTACATTCTCAGAATCAACATATTTGGTGTTATGTATATTAATTATAAAAGGGTAATTTTTGTTTTGTTTTCATCTATAATATTCCAGTACCAACATACACATTTAATTATTTTTATATCATTGGTCAATGTCACACCAATGGCTAAAGTCACCCCATTTTACGGTATATAACTGTAATACGCTGAAATAATTTACAAACTACACATTAATTATTTGAAAATTAATATTTATTCTCTAGTGAAAATGTTGGCTTAGCCTGAGTAGGGCTTAATAAATTATATTTCTGATTCAGTGTTTTACCAAGTGTTGAATTTCTAATAGAAGAATATACATTCTGATAAATGTAGCCAAAGACTTGGTAGATTTTAAGAGCCAAACATATAGACCCTATATTATGGTAAATAAATATTTGATTTTCATCATAAGAAACTTGAATTTCGATTTTAAAATTCTTAAATAAAAAATATTTCATCCTAAAAAGGTTTTATTATTAGATTTGAATTTTTATAATAATTTCAGTGAAAAAACTTTTTTACACTGGCAAACTCTTGAAAAGTATACTTTTTACAGGCCTACAAATTAAGCCATGGCCTACATAAAATATTTATATGGTTTATAAATCATATGTTTTAGATTCATATACTATAGTATACCTTATTTACTGTATCAACTTGAAAATAAGCTGCCCCCTAAAATTACAATTACTTTGAAATAAAATAACTTTGAAATAAAATAACTTTGAAATAAAATAAAATATTTATGTCTGAAAGTTAATACTTTCGCTTTCCTAATGTTCATATTTCTAAGATTTTACATTTTTTGTTATAACTAAGTCTTAATCATTAATGAGAGACACTTTAAATCATGATCTGCAATGTGTTATTTATTAATAGAGCCATTTCATTTCGACTTCAAAAGAGAGGAATATAGATTATTAAAAAGCTTGCCTTTTCTTCAACCCAAGATACAAATGTGTCAATTGTTTTATCATTTAATATGTAAAATATGGATGAAATAGTAAATAATTAAAATAAATTATGAAAGTATTTATTCAAGTAACCAACAAACTGTAACAAAATTATCTAGAACAATTCATGAATAGTGGTAGTGGCAGTTCTTGAAAATTTGACAATTTCGTTTTGTAAGCCATTTTGGCTTGAAGTTAAATTTTTATTATTACAGTTAAGGTCCCTCTATTTTAAAAAATATTTTTGAAGCAATGCTTGTTGAGGAGATTATATACCTTTATCGGTTTATTATGCAAACTCAAAAATGTAATATGGTAATAATTTATTTGAGCTTGAAACAAGTTTTGGCGATTTTGAAATGGATTTCCCAAATATTTCGTGGAAAAACAGTTTATGAAAAGTTGGTGTCCCTAGCCAAATATGATAACTTAATTTCTTTTCAAATGTTACTACCCTTTAACTTGGCAATAAGGAGTGGGAGAAGTGTGTATATATATAAACAAGACTTATTATTATATCTCTTGAATGATGATACTTTTACTACCCTTATTGGTGGCCGCGTGATTTAACACGCTACACTCGCAGTAGACTAAATTGCCAATGGCGGGTAAATTTAGGTTCAAATTTTGGTTGAGTGTACTGAGGGTAGTTTATCCAAAATTGTTTTACACTCAGCATTCATGCATATTTGGGAACAATTCCTATAAGTATAACCTCCCTCATGCCTAAAAAAAAACCATCAGTGTAATTAGTACAAAAGTGTTTCCCAAACACACATTTTTTATTTTTATTTTTTTGTGAATAATAAGTTTTAAAATTTAAATAAACTTTTTTTTTGTATTAACATAGTCTATTAGGAAATAGAAAATTATAAAATATATTATACAGTTACAAAAAAAAAATCAGTTTGAATCACATTGTAATTTACTGATTTAATGATTATTATATTTCATATTTTGAGTAAAACATTTTCCCATTTTTTTTAAATTTACCAAATTCCTGACTTATTCCTATTTTTCCTCAACCACTTTGAATTCCCGGCTAGTTCCAGTTTTCCCGGATGGTAGACACCCTGATAATGTGTTATTGATAGAGTTACCTATTATTAAAACAAAGTCTCAGAATTATTTAAAATTTAAATCAATTGAATATATTATTGAAAACAAAAAGTATCTGGCTTGATTACCATATCTAGGTGTATTTTTTATTAAATAAATAAAAATATTAAATCAACACAAAATATTATTTCAAATAAATTGCGTAGTTGAGTTTTTGATAAAGCTTAAAATTTTATTTTCATATTATTTTTGCCGACAGTTTTATTTTATTTATTTTTAGCACTGCGTCTTAGGGGCCGTCCATAAACCACGTAAAGCGTTGAGAGGAGGGGAGTGGGGAGTGTTAATGTCTACATGCTGTTACATAGGGGGAGGGTTGGGTACATTAAAGTGTTATGTAATACAGATCTTATATTCAAATTATAATGTTCAAAAATAATATTGTTCATGTTTTCACCTTTGATAAACATACTTATAGATAACTTCCAAATATCTGTGGTGTTGAAAATGTAAGTTTAGCACTTACTTTTTGTTTATCAATATTTTGAATGTGCTTAGGTGGCATTGTATGCTCGAGACTACGAACGCCGAGCACATTCGAAAACACATATTTTCATGCTTATGACAGTGACATGTTTATAATCACAGCACTTGTTTAAATTTGTCTAATCTACTGACCCCCTCACATGCTTTTAGTTGGATAAAAGCTGTTAGTCGAAGTGGCCTTAATTTATAGGTATAGTTAAGTTTGAGTACAATTTAGATTTCTACTGCACATTCTTTTACATAGGCCATGAATAATCGCTTGTGATTGTACAAAAAGAAAAATAATATCTTCAAATAGAGGAGACTTGTTCATTGCTTGCATATAAAAAGCGATATCCAGACAAAAAAACAGTGGAAGAGTCTCAAAAAGATGTAGTGAAATGGAAAGAAGCAAAAGTACAGAATTTATCTCAAGGCAAGACAAGAGGAGTCCATCAATAGTGAGCATATTATGAAATGCAAAGCTTCAAATATCATTAATTATTTTCAAAAGTTAGGTGTATTTAAGCCTATTACCTTTTCACTTCTGATCAATATGTGTATATGTGTATAAATGCAACTATTATACACCCGCTACGGTGGCCGCATTGTCTAAATTGTCACTCTCTCAGTAGACTAGACGGCTGATGTTGGGGAGATGGAGTTTGAATTCCAGTCAGGTCTACTGAGCGTTGCTTTTCCTAAATGGTTTCCTGCTCTCTCTCCATGCAAATGCTGGTAGAATTTCTTTAATGTCCTACCTTTTTAGTATACATTTTGTAGGGTGATATAGTCAAATTATGGTTATTCTAATTATTTTTATTATATTTATCTAATGGAGTAGAAATGAGGAAGGTAGAATTTTAGAGGTAATCTACCCACATTAATGTGGGGAGTATAAGACTATTTAGGAAAAGCCACTCTCAGTACACCCGAAAGGTATTCGAATCCCTATCTCCGCTTCATTTGCCATTTTGTCTTTTTCGAGTGTGAACCCAGGATCCAGGAATGATGTTGGAACAAAACATGAGTCTAGGTAATGATAAGTTAATTAGAGTAAAATTTTAGATTAATCCAAAATATAATTTAGAAAAGTTGTATGTGTAGAATTGTTTAGATAGCTCTCTATAGGATGATCATATGACTATCAAAAAAGTGCACAACTATCATGAAATATGTCTTCCTCCAGCGACAAGCATCGGATGTGGGCACTTTAACATCATCATAGAGCTAGCGCCAATACAGAAAAGGGCCATCCTAGTTAGCACATGGTAGTGCTGTCTGGCTATTACTCAAAACACAAACCTGACATCCATAACATAAATTTAGCAAAGGTTTTTTCTCATGAACCTGAGGAATTTGATATCGACGTCTTTATGTCTGTATGGATAATAATACTTTCTGAAATAATTTATAATCAGGATTTAAAATGGATTTTAAGAAGTATTAAACCTGAATCCCTCCTTTAGTATCACAAAACTTCCCTATGAAATAATGACATTCATTCTTGGTGAGAATAGTTACATAACACTGGTTGGGGAGAGGGGGCCTAGGTCAAATGTCTATATGATGTTAAATGGGGGGCGGGATGGCTAAAAAAGGTAAGAAAAAACCGTTAAATGGTTTATGGACGACTCCTTACTACCAGTTCGGGTTATACGCTTAAGTTACTAATTACACTAATGGGTTAGGAATTGGGAAGGTTGAATTTAGAGGAAGTGAACCCACATTTGCGTGGAGGGAGAGTGAAAAACCATTTAGGAAAACCACCCCCAGTTCACCCGACTGAGATTCTTACCTCAATCTCCCTGTCCTCAGCAGTCTAGCTAACACGAAGCTAGCGTTTTAGCCAACTACGTCACCAAGGCAGGTTTGACGACAGTTAATTTAGTGAGTTCTACACTACTATTGACCATACTGTCTGGATTTATTTTTCAAATTTTAGAAGGCTCCTGTTGGTTATATGAATCTATAGGGCTGATTGCATTTTTAATTTATGATACTAACCCAGTTATTTAAGATTTTTTTTTACATTATAACCAATCCATACAATTGTAAGCATTATCATAAATTAAAAAAGTTTACATAGGCTATTTGGATGCAAAATCAAACATTTTTAGCTAGAGTTAAGAAAAAAGATGATTTTTTTAGATTTTTATTTTGCTGAATAGTGTGTTTTTATAATGAAAGGTAAATATTTGTATTTCTTCAGTATTTTTTTTTCTTTGAGTTACCTATCGCAAATGAAAGAAGGATATATATATAATACATATATATACTTTCAATACATTATAATAACCAGCCCCGTGGTGACGTGGTCAGTGCACCTGGGTACGAGCCTATGGGTCCCAGGTTCGAGTCCCGGCTGGTATCTTAGGTATTCTTCCCTAAAGGGTAATGACCCCAATGGTCAGCAGGGTTTTGTTGATAAGGCTTAAATTAGTTTAAGACTCACACTGGCTCCACAAATTCATAATAACTATCATCAAATCATCTCATTGCAGGTAATACATGTACACAACCTCCCATAGTGTACCCTGTGCAACGTTCTTTGCCACCAGAGTGACTAATAGTCTACACCTGAATGACATGTCCCTCTCGGTCATATATGCCATACAATAAAAAAAAATGAAAAAATACATTATAATGAAAACTTACTTGGATTTATAGGTAAAAAAAAATTAGATATAAGGAGCGAAAATAAATTAGGGATGCTTTAGTCTCAACGGCAGTGGATTTAAAATGCTGAGCAATATAATATTTCCAATTAATTCTTTGTGTGCTTAAGAGATGTCAGGGCACACACTTTTTTTTCTTATCTTCAAAAACCTCTATATTTTAAGCAAATATTTTCATGATAAAAACATTTAAAGCATTTTTTGTGACACATTTATATAATATGTGATGATTTTTAGCAAAATAGAACTAGTTTTTAAACTTTTTTTCATTATTCCAACCTAATTAAAACTGTAAGCAAATAGATTCAAAAGAAAGCTACTTTCTACCTCTTCACATTTATTTTTATTTTTTAATTTCGATATGATAATTTGTTTATAAGTTATGAAGTCCATGCAACACTATTCACGCACTTGAGAACTTACTGCCATCATTCGCGATTTGATACATTTTCGATCATACATTACATGAAAATCATTCCAGAAATGTAAAAATGAGTAAGAACCATTTTTGTGTAGAATTTTCGTATCTTAAAATTATATGCATATAATTTTTTGATACATATATGTATTATTTAGAGAGATAGTTCCAAAAAGTTTTTTTTAACTTAGGGCCGTATTTTTTTGAAATTTGCAACCACATGTCCTATACAAGCCTTTCTTTTATTTAAAAGTATGCACAAAATCCTGCTTGAATACAAGAAAATTGAATGAATTGATTTTAATGTCGCAGTTTGGTCCTATTTTGTCTCTGTACACTGGGCTATATCTATTTGTTTGAGAAGTACTTTAGAATATTGATAACTGAACAAGTTAGTTAAGACAAAAAAATACACCCTCTTTCTCTTTTGGTCTTTCTTTATTGTCACTCGTATATAAACTTATATATAAATATATATGTGTATGTTGATTTTAGTCATTCTAAAGATGAGTGAATTTGTGTTAACACAGCATTAAAACTTATTTATAATAATACTTATTATTATATAAGAAATTCACTTAACAACTTCGACAATTTAAGTTTATGACTCCTTAACCCTAGGATGCATTCTTAAATTTACTTACACTAATGCAATCCTGGGTGTTGCAGATCCATACTAGTTTCACCGCTGAGATAAATATATATATTATTATATATTATTATATATTAATATATTAATACTATAATATATTTATATAATTTAAAAGTTATTTATATACATAATTATATATATATTGTATAGTTATAATTTTGTATACATTAACATATTGAAGTTTTATCTAGCTCTAACAACATATTACACTTTGACATTATCTTATGAATTGTTTTGATTTGAATTAATATATATATTTTTTATAAAATATAATGTTTGAATTGTATATTATAAAACCTTTCTGCCAATTTTTTTCTCTTTCACTTGGGATTCAAACACAATTTTCATAAACTATTTGGCTGTGTTCTTTGCACACATGGCGTCTGCATTTTACATGTATCATGGAGCTTTTTCTTTCTTTTTTGCAGGATAAAATGTGCACTGTCGTTTAATTTTCTATAATTTTTGGCCATTATCATGCTGATTTTGAATTTTTCTTGTCACACCACAACTTTCCATGGCACTGATGACAGTTTCTGGTAGCTTTTCATTATTTTCTAGTCTATTCATCATATGGGGAGTAATAGCTATCTTACAAGTTCTTTCAAAAAGATTTGATATATATTTGACACTCTCATATTTTGGATGATGTGCAATGTACCCCTTTTGTTATTACTAGGTACATTTCCCAGACAATGCAGTACCAATACGTCACTACACGGTCACGTCATCTTGCTGCCCGAGAAAATTCCACTAATTGAGCTTTGATACTCGGTTACTACCCTCCGTTATTTATATACAAAATAAGACTAAGCCACTTGTAAAGAAAACACAGTCAGGATAAGTTCAACATAATTATATTAATGAGTAAATTGATTAACTTTGATGACCCACAATATTATTGGGCAAATGAAACAGAACACACTTAAACACTCTAATTCACTGGCCCACTGGGCACTCAAGAAACGTTTTTCGTATGACACTGCTCTACCTCGTGCGGCGCACGGGCCAGCCCTGACCTGTTCAACAATCTGTACATAACTGACCCATTCTTCTACATTCCACCTCTGACCTCAGTGGGCGTGAAGTACCATCTATCGCCACACATTTCAAATATTCCACAAGGTGTGACGTAGATGGTACAGCAATATATTTCAAATATGCAGTCAAGGTACCTACATCAAGAAGATTGTACTACAAAACTAAAGGCCTTCTCCTTGTTTGTTGTTTACAAGTGTATGTTCGAACCATTTGATCCATAGAACCAGACCCACTTTTTGTGGTATTGTAATAAATAATATTTTTTTGTTTTTTCTTTTTGTAATCTTGATTCACTGCTTTTTCATTATGCATTGAGCTTAGAAGTACTACAGTATTTCCCTTTTTTTTGAGCATAGCTCCCACTGTGCCTTTGTCCTTGAAGCAAAATTGAGAGATGTAAACTTCACAAGCTTTAGAAGACTTCATGATTGGTGGAATATCCGACTTATTTTGACAAAGAGGTCCTACAGCGGTCAAACACTGTTGAAGAATTTCTTCAACTAAGGGCATGCTAGTGAAATAATTATCCATTGTTATTTTCTAACCAGAGTTTCAGAATTCACCACAAAGATTTTTGACAATTTTCTCTCAAATTTCTTTGTACATCATCTCTAGGCTGTTTATATGTGTAAATAATTACGTTGAACGCGTATGGGTTTGTGGAATTGCATACCCAAAATATTTGTTTGACATATTTTGCAGGCTTAGTATTACTATTGTAAAAACTTGCAGTGTACCATAAATGGGACAAGCTGCTCCTCTACTGTTATTGATTCAAGGTGCACAAATGAATTTCAACAATTTAAAAGAAATATGTGTCAGATGTGTCTGAATGCAGTAAGGTGATCACACCGAAGGAGAAAATCTCTTGTCCTCTTATCATCAAATTTGAGGAAACGACGTATAGCTTCAAACTTACTGAGTGACTTTTTGCACGATACATAGGGTTTGAAAATGGATCTTCAAAATGTTCACGAATTGGTGTATCCCAGTTCTTTTCATATCCAGCAAGCAGTACGAGACCACAAGCCTCTTTCCAAACTTTATTCTTTGAAAGAGCAAAACGCTTGGCTTTTCTATTTGTGCTGTTGCAAATTTCACCTATCATATTATCTGAAATTAAAATATTCCAGGCATTTTTTGGTGACATTGAATTACATTTTTTACACACGACAAATTGAGCTAACAGCGAATAATACAATCAAAATGTTTATTATAAAACCTTACAAGAAAAGCTTTGGCTCTTGCTTTGGCTTACTGTTTTATCATAGTATACAAAAGTCCAGATATAAAGGAAGGGGTAAGTGGGGAAGGGGGCTGAATTGAGGTGGGGGGAGTGAAGGGACGGACCTTACACATTCGCATTGCTTTTTGTCATTGAAATAAGTCTTTTTTATACAAAAGCACTGAATTCAAAGCACAATGCAGCTACCAATAGAAGTGAAAGACCCCAGGATTGCATATTATGTATATGTTTGGTTTTAATTTAATTTAAGTTTTAACTGAGGGCATATTGATATAAGTTTGAAAATGTGTTCATTCATATCTAAGTGAAGAACTCCTAAAGTAATAAGGCTGTAAATCTGAAAGTTTTAAAAATATAATACGGTAAAATTTGACACGTGTGCAGGAGACACCATTACTGCATCCTAGGGTTAAGCAAGGCACAGCCTTGGGTTTATGTTTGTTTGCATGCACATCTTTATTTCTGTGTAGGTTGTTTGTAAGTATACATGAATAACCATTTATTTTTTCTGCTTGAAAGTATATTTTAAAAAAGAAAGAAAGAGTAAAGGAATTAAAATAGATTGAGAAAAAGAAGGAATTAGAAAAAGAAGGAATTGAAAAATATTGAGAAAAAGAGAAAGAGAGCCGCACACTGACAATAAATGTTGTCAAATATGTTCTTCCCCAAGGGCTAAAAAACTTTAAATTTTATATTTGGCTTTTTTTTTAGTCATAACAGGAAAGATACAAACCACAATTGTTTTTAGTTTCGGATTAGAAAACCATAAAAAAATTGTATATTGCTTTTGGTTCAAAAATCATTTATATCAGTAAATGAAGCTTTATTATTTCTGTAAAGTATAAAAAACAAAATGGAACACGCATTAATTTGGTAAATGACTAATCCAAGATACTAGAATATTGGCTTTCGATGCATTAAGAGGTGTTTTTTCTACGATATGTGGTTTTCCATATCTTTGCAAGTATTGTTGAATTTTCTTAAGCCTTAACCACATCTGTCTTAATGAGTTAGATAGCTGAAGTCATTAAGATTTATCACACTAAGTTGTTATTATAAGGGAGAGTCAGTAAATAGGTCACAAAAGGATGTGAGATGGCTGTGAACGGAATATATTAGTTAAAAAAAAAATGTCACTAGGTGTCAACACAATCCAGATCAATGACAGTTTAGGTAGCAGACGCTAGGTAGCGAGCGCATGCGCACGCGAAATTCGGTGTCAAAATGGTGACCGTGATCAAGGCGTGTACTACCAAAGAACAGGATGTGGTTGTATGGTTTTTGTGGGTGAAAAGAATTCCTGCAAAGAAATATTTCCTGTTTATGGTGAAAAGTGATTGTTGCATAAATAGACACACAACTGGGTCTATAAATTCACTCTTGGATGCTCAAATGTTGCAGATGAAAACAAACCGGGTCACCCTGTTGAGAGTGCATAGGAAGCGAATTTGCAGCAGGTGGAGTAGATTCAATCTGACAGGCGAAACAATAGACAGTGTAACAGTGTTGCAACTGCAATAGGGTGTTCTCGTGGTTTAGCCTACATCATGATACATAATCGTTTGAATTTTCAAAGTGTGTACATTGTGAGTGCCCATGAAACTGACTCGGGAACAAAAAATTAGACGAATGGGGTTGTTCTTGCTACATCTGGAGGTATTTAGATGAAGGAGGAGATATGTTTAGCAGGAGTGTTACTGGGGATGAATCATGGGTGCATCAATATCAACCCGAATCAAAGAGTGCTTAAATGCAATGGAAACATCCCAGTTAATTTTCAACCATAAATTTTAAGGTTACATCATCAGCAGGAAAGATTATGCTTACAGTGTTTTGGAATTTTCGGGGAGAACTGTTAGCCCATTTCCAGAAGCAAGGTTAAAAGGTGAAAGCTGCATTGTATTGTAAAGTTCTGTCAAAGCTTCGAGTTGCAATTTGCAAAAAAAAGTCCTGGTGTAGTAACAAGAGTACTGAATGCTTCTTCATGACAATGCTAAATTTCATATAGCTCTATCAACCAAGGAGAAAAATGAATAACTACGTTGGGAAATTCTTGAACATCCACCTTCAGCCCCAAATTTAGCCCCTTGCAATATTCATATCTTTGGTCCCCTAAAAAAAACACACTTCAATGGTAAGAGTTTCACTGATAACAAAGATGTTGAAGATGAGGTGTGAATGTGGCTGAGATGACAGATCAAATACTTCTTTGTTGCGAGTTTTGAGAAACTGGTCAAGAGATGGGATAAGTGTATCAATATTGGTGGAGATTATGTTGAGAAATAGAGGTAAATGTAAGAATCAATATTCTTTTCCGAGTTTGTATCTCAATTCCTTTTTTTAGAACCATTTATTACCTATTTATTGACTTCCCCTCATATCGCATTTTAATAATAGATTTGGAATGAATAGTACACTTCCATATTCTCCAAAAGAATTAACTTCAGTGCTATAGTTTTTATTATTGTTATTTAAAAACTAATTACCTGTGGCCACAGAGATTGAGGCACATACATACGAGAGCAGGCTGAACACTTTTGTCCACAAAATTCAAACGCTGAACGAATTGTGGCCATTACAACACTTGTAACGTCTGCAGAAGGATGAACAAAATGGTAATTTTTCCCTCCACATTCTCCAATAAGACGAGGATAGCCTAGGTATTGACTGACATTTTTTCCAACTTCTGTACAAAGCCAATTAAAAGTGCTGTCAACAAAAAAAAAAATTATTAGCGATACTACAAAGAATAAATTTAAAAACATGTTAGTGCAAAAGTTTCATTATAAAATGATTTAAGATTGTAAATAATTTATGAAAAACGAGTGTTTACCTATGAAAAAAATATATGTGTTTTTGGTAATGCAACAAAAAATTATGACAAAATATAAAATCCATATTAATGCAATAGCTTGCTTACAAAATGGTTTGTTTAAGATTGCAAATCATTTATGAATAGAGAATTACAAGCAAAACTATTATATTTATTTACCTTTGGAAATCAAACAGAAACACAAAAGCATCTTTTTTTTAGTAATACAACAAAAAATCAAGATGAATTATTAAAAAAGTTGTTGAAAATAAAAATTGGCACAAAAGGGCAAGGCCTACACATGTATCAGAAAAATTTAAGACTCAAAGATCATATTTTTTTAGCACCGGATCTTACTACACCCATATTTTTTTTTTTTCAACTCCCTTATACCTTTGTCCTGACATCTTATTCTACTATAAATCAGGACTTTTTCTGATCTGTTCATTTTACAATATGTCTTCTATATAGTTAATCTAAAATTTGTTACATATAAACTTCCTGGAATTTAAATATATAACTACTACTAAAACTACTTGTCCTGTTGTTGATCATTACCAACTTACATCAACCTGTGCCTCTTTGTCCACCCCAGGTATTTTAAATGCCAGGTATATTCTCCCACTTGATCCCCCAGTTTCCGCCTGCGTCCATGTTTCTAGAGCCCCTATGACATCAAGTGAAGGCGAGCATCCCCCTATTCCCCACCTGGGGAGGCACCCTACCAGAGCTAGCTGCTCCGTCTGCTATATATCAAAACCATTTTTAATTTATGATGACTTATAAATATACTTGTCCTTTCTTTATTGAAGTTGTTTTGGCTATGTACATTTTTCCTTTTGCTATGCCTTGTTGGACTTAAATTTAACTTAAACTAACTTATAACTAGTGCCGTGGTCTACACAATTGTGTTCCAGTGTCGCTTCTCCTCCACAAGAGCAAATATTAGTTTCACTCAAGTTCCTCCTAAAGAGGGACGCTCAATATGGGCCATGCCCTGTGATATATTGGACAAGTCCCTGGGAAGGTTGAAGATACTTCATTCTCAGTCTTTCTTGTACGTTTGGAAATAACTGGAATGTCCTTCTACCTGTGGTACTCTCTTCCCAGTCTGCTTGCCACTCCTCAGGAGGGTGTCTCTTTTATCATCCTTGATACTTACACCATTGTTTGTTGTTACTTTGTCTAACTTCCTTTTTTCAAGCCAATATCCAGCGGCCCTCTTTCGTACCTCTAAGTCTAGGGGCCAAACACCTAGGGAGACACACAACACGCTTGTTGGTATAGTTTTGTAGACTTCAGAAAGTCTCATGAGAATTTTCCTCTGAAAACCACTGAGTTTCCTTTTAGCTCTGTCCCCTCTCAGTTGTTGTGCCCACGCTCCTGCTCCATATCCAACTATGGACACTGGCAACGCCTGATGGTATATTCTAATCAGTTTTAAGGGCAGATGGAACTTCCGCTGCCCTGTGCCAACTGTCCCATTCATAACACGCAAGGCTCTCCCGTTTACATTGTTCATGTGAGCTAGGAAGCTACGCTTCTCGTCAATCTTCACCCACAGGTATCTAACCGTTTTACTCCTTCTAATTGTTTGCTCTGCTATCTTAATTATAGGATCTCTCTTAAGCACTCCCTTGGGCAGCATGTAGGTCGTCTTCGCTGGCGCCATGCTGAGTCTTACTTTCCTACACCATTTATTTTATCCAAGCCGTCCAGAACCTTATTAGTTTTTCCTTCCAGGTTCCTCCTCAAACTTGCCTCCACCACTATCAGCAAGTTGTCAGCAAATGCAACCACCCCCACCACTTCAGGGAGTGCCTCAATCTCCAGCAACCCAGGTTCAAGACCAACGTCCCAAAATATCAGACCAGTGACCGATCCTTGTGGGCATTCTTTTGTTAATTTTTTGCTTATTGTTATTCCTGGGCATTTCAGGTTTGTATACCTGTTCCTACAGTAGTCCTTAAAGCTTCTGTAGAGACTCCCCGGACAGTTTAGTTCTCTTAATCTCTTGAATAAGGCTGGCCAACAAAGGTTATCAAATGCACCTGAGATATCCACAAATATTCCTATCAGATATTTTGCCCTGGATTTTTCTACCAGGCTATTTGCATCACAGATCGCATCCTCTGTAGACCTGCCCTTCCTAAAGCCGTACTGTTGATGGTGCATTCCCACCTTCTCTCTATGTTTTTGCAGTCTCTTACATAAAATTTTCTCCTGCAGTTTTGCACATACATTCATCAAATACGACTTACGACTTTGGGAGTTGAGGGTCTTCTTTATCCTCCCCTTTATTCAGAACTACCACTTCGGTCCGCTTACACACATTTGGGATTCTGCCCTGAGCCAAGCGTTCATTCGTGAGCTGGGCCATAAGAGTGCTATTTGTTCACTGATTTCTTGAATCACCTCGACTCTGATTCCATCAGGTTCAGGTGCCTTCTTCCTTCTAAACGCATATGTATAAATTACACTAATGAGTTGTGGATGAGAGAGGTTGTATTTAAAGGAATTGTACCCACATTTACATGGATGTAAAATGGAAAGCTATTTATTAAAATTCCCTCTAAGTACACCAGACCAAGGTTAAAACACTGATCTCTCTGTCATCGGCAGTCTAGCAAGACATGACATTCTTGATCCCGTCTAATAGGTTAATGTATAAAATATAGTAGAATAAATGCTTAACTTAATGTAACGGATATGTATGTACATCAACAGACAAAAGTGACTTTGTGGGATTGATTTGGCTGTATTTTAGTAAGGAAAAAAAAGCATTTTTTATGTAGATATATTAATCTTATAATTAAGTTTGCAAGTGTCGGTCTGGTTACTTACGGTACTGAACCAGTGAAGTTGATCCCGGCAAGGTGTGGAGAAGTGGTAATAGCTTCCCCAAATGTAGGACCATCTGCTGGGACAAAACTTACAACATCTGGTGGAAAGCCTGCTTCTATCATTATTTTGAAGATTACATAATTTGAAAGGAGTGCTGTGTCTGATGGTTTCCATACTACACCGTTTCCCTGAAACATTTTCAAATACGTGTATAGAAAAAGTTACAATTATTTCTCTGGCAGGTTTTATACAATAATAAGAGATGTTAAGACTTGAATTGAACATTGTCTTGAAAGGGAAGACGGGTATCAAGTCCTGAGTCTATCTATCATTTATTTAATAATTGCTATTTGGGCTGGGCTTCATATTATCACTTTTTTCATTCTTTAGCTGTGATTTAGCTATGTATTTTGTTATCTTAAGAATTATTTGTTTTAAATGGAACTCCCACAATCTTTAAAATGTATTATCTACTAAATATATCCAATTATATTTAAAAATTCAACTGTGGATTTTTTAATTTTCAAAAAATTATTTTGACTTATTGTATTTACAACTTCGACAGACTTTTTTCAGATTGAGTTACTGTACTTGGTGTTGCCATTCTTAGAAGAAATTATATCATTTCATACTCTTACTAAACTAAATTTATCTGTAATTAAGTTGGAATTCACTTTGGCATGAGTTGACATACTAAAATTATGTTTGAGTTTGGCAAACCTGCTTCGTTTGCCGCATGTTCTAAGGCGTCATCATTCTAGCAAAAGATTAGACAGCCGATGACAAGGAGATTAAGGTTCAAATCCCAGTCAGGTGTGCTGAGGGTGGTTTTCCCCAAATGGTTTTCCACTCTCCTTCCATGCAAATGTGGGTTTACTTCCTCTAAATTCAACCTTTCTAATCCTTAACCTTTTCACTGTCAAACCCGTAAATATACGTTGTGTGACAACATGCCGGTGTTGTCAAACCCATAAATATACGTTTTTGTGCAGGGCTCACTTTGTCAAACCCGTACATATACGTGGAGCCTTAGAGCTAATTGAATTTCGCGCGCTAAAGTGCAAAGATGTTGTAAAGAAAAAATACTGCACTGGTTCCAAGGTTCATCTATAATTTTTAGTTTATATTTATGAGTGAAATATCTGCTTTCTTGAGCTCACTCACTAAAGTCAAGATGGCGTGGCGAGGAAATCAAACAACATTGCGGGATGACGAAATTGAAGGATTTATAGTGGACAGTGACTCAGAAAATTATTTTTTGGATGAGGGATGTTTTTTACATAATTTTAATTACATTTTGCTTAAAATATTTGATAATACAACTGTTTTTCCAAAAATTGCTTTTTTCAGTTAAAAAAATCCCGACAGAGTGGGCTTGTGTATGCAAAATATACATGACAGTGAAAGGGTTAACACATAATAGTAATTAGTACATATGTGTATAGCCTTAACAGGTAGCAAGATGCGGTTCTAAAAAAAAAAGTGGGGCAAGATTGGTCCTGAAAATTATTTTTGAGTTTAGATGCTTAGTTTATAAGTTGTAGAAGTTAATTTGTAATTGTACGAATAGTCAAAGTCTCCATCCTTGTCCAAAACTTTTGGAACAAGAAAATTAATTAGTTCCACTGTGTCAACCAATGGCCAATCTTGGTCTATCTCTTTAACTTCTCTAATTTCCACATCTTCTTCTATATTTATTTTCACCAAACTATCATGTCTCAGAATTATGTTTAACCATGAAAACTCTTCTTTGCTGTATAGCTTTACAAAGGTTCCTTTGCTGTTATTAGTTGACTATACAACTACGTCTTACTACCCATTTGGGTGTACACGCTTATGTAATAATTACGCTAATAGTTTTAAGGATTAGGAAGGTTATATTTTGAGGAAGTGAACTCCTATTTTCGTGGAGGGAGAGTGGAAAAGTATTTTAGAAAAACTCAACCCGACTGAGATTCGAACCTCGTTCTCCCCGTCATCGAGAGTCTAGTCCAGCATGAGAGTAGTACGTTAGACCATGTGGCTGAAGAAGTGGGTTTTTATTAGTTAATGTGCACCGTCGCTGAGAAAGATGAGCCACTGAGCACACAGCAGAAAAGCTGAAAGTTTGCTAG
Organism: Timema bartmani; assembly: GCA_902151455.1. Lineage (NCBI taxonomy): Eukaryota > Metazoa > Arthropoda > Insecta > Phasmatodea > Timematidae > Timema > Timema bartmani. Next base: position 104,541 of record CABFWB010001013.1, on the reverse strand, counting down.
GAGAATCGTTGTTTTCGTTGGAATCCACTAAATTGCCGACATTCTGGACCACTAGCCTTTAAAATGATTGTTCGTTTGTCAACATTGATTCAGAGGTTTGCTCGTAATCTCAATTCTGGTTAGGTGTGTTGAGAGTGGTTTTCCGCCCGGACGGGTGGTGGTTATATGTGATGCACACAAGAAAACACTCGCGCTAGGCCCTAATTTACAACATAATATGTTCCATAAACGGTGCGAAAATGTTGTCATTGCTATGAAGATTGTTGAGTGTTTTGGATGAATACACCTTGAAACTGTACAGATAAAACCGATGTCAACATCACTAATGGAAATTCTATATCATGGATTATCTTTAATTAGATAACATGGATTAAGTCTTAACATCTGTTATTTATCCATACAGGATGAGTAGTAATTCACAGATATGGACAGTACCACATGATTAGATGGGTAAATATAAGTCAAAAACACTCTTTGCAAAAAATTCATTCTTCCCGAATCTTTTTGAAAAAAAACTACAGTAAAGTAAGAGAGGTGTGATGTGACAACACTGCTTGAAATTTCATAGTCACCGGCAATTAGACATAGACATAAATGCGAGGTCAGTATTGTGTAAGCAGCAATGAACTACACACAAATAGAATACTGGGATAAGGAAATGGCCATGGAAGCATCTGACAGCCAAGTTGGATCTGCGGCATGGATGTAGGCTGATTACTTCCTTGGAATAAGTCATCCAAGTGTGAATGTGTTTCACCATTTGGAACAGCGTTGTTGGGAGACGGGTCAAATGAGACCAGCTCCACAAGTGGATGCAGAATGGCCATGCAATGTACGGACAGAGGTGTTGAAAACGTTGTAATAAATGCCTTACAACAGCAGCCAGCAAGAAGCTCCTCTAGACATAGCACATGCTATGACACAGGGGTCAGTTCTGCATATGTTGCAAGATGATAGATACCATCCATACCATTTTGGAGTAATGCAGCAGATCTGGACTTCATTGGGCACATTCTATGGAATGATGAAGCTGGTTTCACATGAAATGAAATGAGTGACACCCATATCAATCACCTGTGGGAAAGTGCTAGCTAGCCTTCATGCCACTCGTGTTCGTGCATATCAGCAATGATTGAGTGTTAATGTATAGGCCAGTATTGTTTGGGATGTGATTGTGGGCCCCTATTGGCTATCAGATCATTTGGATTCTCACAGATATCATCTGTTCCTTGACACGGTTTTACCTGGCCTGCTGGAGGACATACCATTGCTTGTGTGACAGAGGATGTGGTATCCGTGTGATGGTGCCCCTTCAAACTATGGGGCACAAGTGTTGCGGCAACTTCAGGGGTCCAACATTATTTATAAAAAAATTCTCCCTGACTTTCCCTGACTAACTTCTCACAAAATTTCCACCATAATTTTATGGTTATTCATGTGGAAATATTAATTTTAATTACATTTATTTCGGCCTCCTCCTCCCCTACAGCCAACCTTGCCTCACCTCTCATGGAAGAATAAGAAAGCAGACAACTTGCCAATCAGTTCAGGGAAAATTATGGAAAAATAACAATATATCAAACCCTATCAAAAAGGAAAGGCTGAAATCCATCAGCAATTGTTTTGCAGAAAGCTAGTATATACTTCAGGAATGGATCAGAGGCTGCTATTTTTCAGTATCCCTACAGGTTTTGTTTTAGGAAGCTTTTCTTCTTTGAGAAACTTAACAACATGGTCCCAAATTTGTAATGCCATTTGAAAGCACGTTGCATTCTCTAACCACTGCACACCACAGAACTTCAAAGAAAAAGTTGTACACCCTGTCAACTGGGTAAACAATTCTCAACGAGCTGTAGAGTCAGTGAACAGGTAGTACGTGTGACACAATAAGCAATTTATATCACAATTGCCAGGTTCCAGTCCTGTTCTCAAGGAACCATGAAAAACATGAAGCTCACATATCCCCAGATTTATCAAAATACATATTTCATTGTCTGTGACAGATTTGATGTGTTCCTGAAGAAGTGTTATAAACTTTAAATTGATATTTGGGCCATCCATTGACACTATAAGCTTAGAGACTGGAAGAGGAGAAATACCATCTAAGAAATGCTTCAGTAATTCTTCAGCGGTGCTTCTATCGGGAAAAAAAAACCTGTTCACGCAATGACTGACAACTTTATGATTTTCCTTGTCCCAGAATCTGAATACAATGTCCATTTGCCCTCTTTAAATAACTTTATTTAATGCCTCTTCAAAACAAATTACAAAGTTGTTACATGATTTTAGGTAGTCCAGTAAATTATTATGAAAGAATGGAGCCAAGCCATGCACAATGAGATATGTAGTGTTTTCTCCACCAAGAGTAAAGCACTGGCAATAGAATACTCTGGAAACATCAACTGAAAAATTGTACTTAAATTATTGCACGAATTGAAATACATTTTATTGTCAACAACTTGCAAAGCCCAAATGACTTCCGCCTTATTTATATTATCTTTCATAACAAAAGTGTTAGGGTTTCTTCGAGCCAATACACTACTTTTACTTTTGGCAACACCTTCCTTCTGCGGCTTTACAATTTCCAATGAAACTGAAGTGTGACATGAATTGTCGTTTTCCTGACTTTCCTTGACTGTTATTTTTTTTCCCTGACTTTCCCTGACTTTCCAGATCATTGGAACCCTGAACTTAATGAAGTCCACCCCAACCTGCGGATCAGGCGTGAGGGGCTGGTGGAATGGCCACCAAAGTCACCAGACTTCACACCACTCAAATATGTTCTGATGACCCAACGCAGTATCCCGAGGACAATGTGGAACAAATCCATGAGGCTGTTACGACATTTGATATCAACATGTTCACCACGTGCACAATGAACCCATATGCTGTTGGAGCAATGCATAGCCATATGAGGATCAACCTTCAAACACCTACTGTGAACTAACATATATGTTTGACGTAAGTTTCAGGCACATTGTTGCTACAGCACCCCTCTCTAACTTTAATGTTGTTTTTCTCAAAATGTATGAGAAAAACAAAATTTTTGAAAGAGTGTTTTCGACCCATGTAATTATGGGGTACTGTCTGTATCCACAAATTACTACTCATCCTGTATAGCTACAAAAAAGATACCATATAGCTACTTCATATTAACCCCAACTTTAAACTGGTTGGTATCAATAAGGTGTCCCAAATACACTATTTTTATCTTTCTATAAAATGTCTTATATAACTTAACCAGGGAGAACTTTACTTATTATTTCAAGAGTATTTTTGCCGAATTTACCAAAGAATAAAAAAAAAATTCCAATATAATATTCATGCATATCCTGGTTCTATTAGAATTGTCATCACTATATGTATACAGATCAGACAATTTTACAATGATTACTAATAAGTTTATATTGTATCTTACGAAAAATTTCTTTTCACTTTTTGAGGTATTTTTTTAAATATGGAAGAAGTTACATAAAAGTGGGATAGAAAATCTAAAAGTAATCAAGCCCAATATGATTTTAAAATATAAAGAAGAAAATAATTCACACTTTACATTACTACCACTGTACAAAGAAAGTGAGTACTTTCTTATTTGCAAAGAAAAAAACACTTCTTGCTAGTTTCCCTAGATATTTTTGCAAGAAAATGTATTAAATAAAACAAGAAATGTAAAAGCTTATGGAGAAAATTCACAATTTTACTTTGACCGGCTTCAATATAGCCCTCTCATATATGTTGCTACATGTCGGGAAACAAGCAAGATAAGCTTGCTATCTTTCAGAGTAAATAAAGTGTACATCTCTTGTGACTCAATAAATATAATGTTTTAATAAATTACTTACCATTAAAGCTGGTGTGTAGGCCAAGTTGCCACCAATTGCTGTAAAGTTGAAAGGTGAAATAGCTGCTACAAAACCCTCCAAACCTCGATATCTCATCGAGTTTAATGATATTTCTGGTTTTACACTGATAGGCTGATATCTGGTAAGATCCTTTACAGCCAATGCATTAAACCTAAAGAATAATTAAGATAAATTTTAATAACTGGATTTTAAAAAGGTTATTAAAAAATATTTTTAAAACCAAACCATGGATTTAGAACAGAACTGGATAAATTAGGTCTTGATGGATAAGTTCTTCTTGTGTGGTTAGTGGGGTTTTTTAAACAGCTCCCAAATAACAGATTTTGTTTTATTTATTTGATGTACAGTCGTACTTGGATAATTCGAATTCATGTTTAATTTGAACTTTTCCCTTGATCTCTTGAAGCTTCTATTAAAACAATGTAAAAAAAAATCACATCTAATTCAAACTTATTTTGTTTAATTCGAAGTAAAATTGCCTTGAAGATGACGAGAAACAACCTAAAATCTCGCATAGGAAACACGTTTACTACACGACTGTTGCTGTGCGGATAATAGGCTTTCTGCATGCAGAGGCACTCAAGTTTTGTCTTTTGTGTTCCTTATGACAATTTTGTAAGCTTGGACGAGAACTTAGCAGTTTGTGGTGAACTTATAGATGCAGAAATTTTGGCAGATGTTATGAACAATAATGAAGAAGGGGAACATACAGAACTTCCAGAGAAGCCAATCCCAACATCTACACAGGTCATGGACCATAATGAAGAGTTACGATGGTTTGTTGAGGGACAATATAATGCAATCCCCTATATTTTACAAGCACTCAATAAACTAGACGAGTTTATCCAACTCGGAGCATTAACTCCAAAATACAATAAAAGATTTCTAGCTTTTTTCAAAAAATTGCTAAACAGTATTATGTACTGTACATAATGCTATGGAAAAACTAAGAATATAATGATATGTATATGGTATACACTATTGTATTTTAGTTCACTGAATTGATGTTTGAAGTTATTTTTCTGGCCCAAATAAAAACTTACCTAATTTGAATTTTTGGATGGTTCAAATTTTTCTAGTGGTCTCTTCACCTTCGAATTAACCAGGTTTGACTGTATTTAACATGTACTTTCTGAACCAAGTGATTGTATTAACACAGGAGAATTTCTATGAGCGCAAGCAAAAGAGACTACCAATTTTGCCAGGAAAGGAATTTTCGAATACCTTCCAGGGTTCTTTTACATGTCACAATCGACATCGGACTGACAGTTTTACTGCTTCTCTGAAGGAAGTTTGCTATGGAATTTAATCGCTCGAGAAAAATCTACAACCCTGGCTAGGTTTGAGTCCACGAACAATGAGGACTGAGGCGAGCACTTTACCCCAAGACCACTGTGGTCAACCATCAATATTTAATGTTCTTGATTGCCCTCAAGCAAATTTGTGTTTGTTGTTTAGCCTTTATCTGTGGCATTCTTATTAATATCCCACTGTAGCCAAATATTTAAATTAATGAAGAAACATTAGTGGTGAAACCATGGCCATCACATCCTTAAGCAGGCCCCCAGACCAAGATTTTTGGTGTATTCCTCCTCCCCCTCTCCCCGTGCTACCTACCACTAGGGTTAAGGGCAGCGTGGATGCTCTACAGTATTTAGGATAAAACAAGTCAGTTTAAATGAGACACAAAATTAATGTTTATAGTTATTTTAAAAAAATTATATGGATTTACATTGTAAAAACTTGCAATAATATCAAAATTCCTCAGGGTATATTATCTAACTTATGCTGACACAAATTTTTCAATAAATTTAGTAAAATCAACTTGATTTATTAAATCATTTTCGAAGCATAAAATTGCAGGCTGATTAAGTCGCGCTTGACCGCGGATTTATTTGAAAAATTTTATCTAATTGTCCTTGAGAAAATGAAGATGAAAATGAAAAGAAGAATATTTAATTAACAAAGTAGAAAAACACAACAATGTTCACCATTGAAGACGATATTTCAGAATGTTGTAGTAATAGACAGATAATTTAATTCAGATGTGTTCGCAATCACAAATATATTCATCAAAAATAAATTACAAAGCTAGTTATAGTAAATCATAAAATATAAAATAAATAAAATTATGCTTAGTGACCGTCTTTCTGACAACAGTCGGTTTATCGAAAACTTAGCAGCACAAATGAATAGTAACTAAACATATCCTACTGTGAAAACTATTGGTGTTAGAGGGATGAATCTTATTTCAAAATAAAATTAAATTCATTATGATTATTGCATACACTTACAGATCCCATCTATGTCAATTAGGAAAAAAACTTTTTCACAAAGTGAAAATATATCTGCAATCAAGAGTGTATTATAGTTTTTTTTCAAAATGAGCCAGTTAGAATATAGGTATATTAATAAGATCATAATGGCTTGCAAGGTTTTTGTTAATAATTCCAAAAAAATTAGGGTGATAATCAAAATAGTTCCAAAGAAACGGTGAGTTCAGTTTTGGGGTTGTTCTAATATGTGATCGTGTAAGCCATGATGTATTATGCTCAACTCGGAGCACCCGAGGAAACTATCATAAAAGGAGACGAAATATAAGTAAAAGAACCATTCCCCCTTCTTTCCTTTCATTTACCAACAAGCATACCCGCGAGAAAGCGACATAATCCTCTTCCTTCGATTCCCTTTACTCTAACTGATTGGTCTGCTCCCTCGCAAGGGCTTATATCAGGTTGAAAAACTGTATTGGGGAGGAGTATATACCTACATCTAACATATTTCCAAAATTTAAGCCATTTGAGCGAATGGCAATTTTTTACAATGCTCCATTCCATTTAACAAATAACCTAAACATCGGAATATATATATTCCTTTGTTTATGTTATTAATTTAATCCTATTCTTAAGCCTCCCTGGATTCATTTGTTCATAAAAAGGCTTGCAAGTGCCCTCATTTCTAATATCCATGGACATGTGACCAGTTTAAACTTACTTTTTATCAATTCCCTCTCACCTCCTAAGCTTATCACCAAATAGTATGTCAATGTCAGTATAAAACATAATAATTTCCATTGTAATTATGGCTATCAAGTTGGGCTTATTGTATTCCTAATAGCCTTAAGCATGTTTTATCCATTTGTCTATTCTAGCCCTAGTTTAGTTTATACTTATCATGTCTAAAATGTTTTAATATCAAGGTATGGGGTTATGTTTTTATTTTAAGTAGCCCAAACAATGACCCAAGTTGTAAGCAAAATTTATACCAAATTTCATTTCATTAACTTTACTTTTAGGATATTAACTTTTGAATTTATTATTTTTTAATTATTATAAAACCATTGTTAGAATATAGTTTCATCCAAATTTATTGCCAGTAATTTTGACCAGGAAACTAGGGGTATATTTTGTTTTGTTTCATTTTTAATAGAATCCTGTAAGCGAAGTTTTAGAATCTGGGAGAGTAGGGAAAATTTAGAGGGAGTTCGTAAGTGCCGGCCAATCAGTGTATAGAAGCTTTACTTCCTATAAAGGAAGTGGGAAGAGGTGGGCGTGATAATGCAGTTCGACAAAAAACAGACTTTGGGCAGTGAACATACTATGTTGGTGTGTGACTGATTACTGGGTTTTCTTTTTTATGTTAAACAGTAACCGAGGAAATGAGCTGATTATGTGTTAAAAGGGAGTTCACCGGCGCTCCTTATGATTATCAACCCTGGATATTTAGAGTTAATGGTAAGAATCTTTTTTTTTTCTCTTCTTAATGAAAATTTTTAGTTTTTCTTAATCGTACATTAAATATATTGAAATCAGTTTTTAAAGAGTTTTATTATCATTCCCACAAAAATTTCCTGATTTCCCACCCCCACCCTGTGAAAACACCCCTTTAATGAAGGAGTTCATGTGCTTTAACCACCGTGACTGCCATAGACCACTGAGGATTATAACCAATTTTAAGGAGTGTGACGGGCTAATTGTTGTTAACCCTCACATACTAACTAGTGCTGGAAAATAACACATACCATGTACATCTAATGAAGCTGCTTATTTGCTTACCAGCTCATGTTGACTGAAGAAAAATACATCTGAGCCCACTGCACTAACATGTTCGTTTGACTCATTTTATGATGCAACACTAATAGTAGTGTCGCCTCTCTACCTCTAGTTTACTGGTTTACAGATGCACCGCGGTCGGCGCCACGCCATTGCCATTCTTCTGGAAACGTCTAGCTTAACTCTTCCACTATTTCTCTCTTATTTTCTTAGGCTGAATCTCGACTATATATAAAGGTACCCTAGCTATTTAGATCATAGACACAAAATATATTATCAAACATCGACTCCGCGAGGATTGACGAGAGTTCATGTAAACTAAACCAAGTTATAACTTTGAAGATGGTGGATCCGACAGTCACCCCAGCTCGTCGCAGAAGACCAACCAAGCTGATGTAATATCAACTCAATTAGTAAACTACGGGTAGTCAATTAGTAATGGGTAACTATTTGTTTTGTTTGTATAGTTGAGAGCCAGTGTTCATATCATGGCATGATTAGTGTTTAGAGAATTAGGTTGCACAGTTTCAATCCCGTTGAGGATTTTATGTTCATTAAAAGTAAACTCTGTAGTCTGATCTAATCATGGCTTAACAAACACGGTGTCCTTTTGATCCGTCTAAGCATGCAGGATAGTAAGGCTCCTAGCTGTTAGGCCTAAATTGTAATGGTCTAAATATTGACTTTCTCTGATGAGAGGCCAGGGGATTCACTGCTAATTTAAGATGGCCTAATTAGGTCTCATATTTCTTATAAGCTACTTTTTTGTCCACGCGAAGTGCACAACTCGTGGGGGTTGAACCTAGAGTGGCAACTCGCCTTAATTGTGTCCGGCATCCTTTTGGAGCCGTTTAGACAGTGATGTTAATTATAATATTCTTTGTTCATTATTGTTAGCTTGTAGTTGTCAGTTAATAACTTAACTGCATCGTATCCAAGCTATCCTAGTTGGGAACTAGCCTGATGTTGTCTCACATTGAGCTTGGAATCTTGCTGATTCCGGATGAGGATTGATCTCTCGTAACTCCCTTAGAGTGGAGAAGTTAACATGTAACTTTGTTTAAGACCCGTCTGCTATAGCTTATGCTAACTTCATAAAAGGTTGATTCAGTGTCTCCTTAAAAATGTATTTATAATGTTTAGATACTAATCAGTGAATTAAGATTTTGACATGCTCTACAGTTGCGTGGTATCTAGTCCATTAGATTGTTGTGTTATGTTTGTGTTTAACTCCTAATCATTTGTTGTTTTTGAACTCAGTTTAGTAAGCTAAATAATCTATGTAGGCTTTCATTTTAGAAATATATAGTATACCTATTTAAGGAGTTACCAACCTACTAGTAAATAAACCTGGGCTCTGTTTACAGGTTGTGTTTCTCACTTTAGTTAATCCCCAGTTATATATAGTATGTTCATGAGCTAAGCTAACTATATGTCTGACTTCAAATCATAGTAAAGCGGCCAGTGCCTTTAACTGAATTTCTAAAAAATGGAAATGTGTTAACATTCTAAATATTTTGATGTGAATTTTTGTTTTGATGTTTATAGTTCATTAAAATCTAAATGTTGACATGAGATATATCTTTTACTTGCAATGTTTACTTTTCCCACCTCCTTGTATTTGTGTTTCGTGCCATGTGTATGCCGGGATTGAGTATTTCAAGGTTCACATGGTGCAGGAGATGTAAGACGAGTTGAAAAATGTCTTAACAACTAGTTAGACTAACCACCATTTTACAAATTATACCATTATACCTTACATACTTTGGTGACCACATGGTCATGTTACCACTTTAACAAATATGAAATTGGGCTAATCTATACATCAGTGTGCTCACTAGAGTTGTAAGGAACTTTAAAAGTAACTAACACCAATATGTAAAGGGACAACAAGACCTTTGTTTGTATGAAGTTATATTGAAATTAAACTTTCAGTATTACAAATATGCACAAAAAAAATTATTAGAGTTTAATATTTTAAAAAGGTTGTGTCCAATAAATTTGTAAATACCCACATATGAAAAATATGCCAAATAAGTTAATAGGTTGTGGATAATGCAAGATTAATTTGTAGCATTTGGCCACAATTGAAGAAAATACAAGTCGGAGGGAAATAAACAACTTACCCCATTCACCGTCCCAGCACCTCTTGACAACAGTTCAGCGAGACAACAAAAGCATAACCGAGAATAACCGCGCTGAGTGAAAGACTGACCAAGCCCACCTAGGTTCGAACGGCGGCCACTAGAGGTTGCAGGATATCAAATCTTTCCTAAGAACTTAAAAAAGGAAGTGATGCCTATTCTACTCTATAGGAGAACATTCCAGTACCTTGGAATGTATTATCGAAGCTATGTTTGTCACGCGTATCCCCCCTTTGTGATCCTAATATGTTCCCCCGCCTTATTCCTTCTCTTTCCTGTTTCTCTGGATTTTCAAACATATATAATGCCGGTATGGCGACATATCCAGCACTCTTGGATTTGACTCTAGATTGGGAAGTAGGTAGCTGTGGCTACAAATATTTAAAATGTAAAAACAAATTTATTTTCGGCTTAAATTATTTTTTTTAATGTAACTTTTTCTAAATTCACTTTTCGGCCTTTTACAATTGTTTTACGGATATATTAATAATTTTTGAAATCGTAGACCAATATTAAATTTGATTATATTGTGGAAGTATTCAAAAACTGGGATCTTGAGTCTTGTGTTTATTTTGTTGAGATCGTTATATATCTAATTTTGAATATTACTGTTTGACTTGATAGATAGACAAAAGAAATCATGGTAATAAGGTATAATTTTGTGGTTTGTTAGTGAATATTACCTTAAAGAATTTTCATTCTTTCTTATACAATAATGGCAAAGGTTATCTTGTTGTTTGAAATTACTCTTGCGAGTTATCTAGTCTTTTATTTATGTTACTTTTTTTTATTGAAGATATTTTCATGTAAAATGGGAATATGAATTGAAGTCTTGTAATGACTGAGGATAGTAGTCTTGATGACTTATTTTTTAATCCTGTCTGGTTTAAATTATTGTTTATTTACATATATGCGTATTGTGGAGATAGATATAAATTTATAAATAGTTTTTTTTTACTAGGGGCTATTTAACTTAACTTAACGAGCAAGTTCCTTGTGAAAAGTGATGGTTAAAATAAATAAAGCTATTTGTTTTTTCCGGCAAATTTTCAAATGTATATTTAACGTTGATATTGTCTTTATATTAACTTTTCATATACATAATAAGTATTTGTAATAGCATAATTATTTTAAGGTTTGTTCTGGCAGGATGTTAACCTGAGCTTGTACATTTCCTTGGAAGTCAAGAGTGTTGGGTTACCATCCTGTTGAGAATAGCAAATAGCTCATATAGCCTGCATCCTGTTGACGAGCGAGACGAGGTGACCGATGAATCTTCCTGGCGGGTGAAATATCGAGATCAGCGAGTTTTTTGTGTGTGAGAAGAAGATAAGACTGTTGAATGTTGGACGCCATGCTGTGTGCATGTGTGTCGGTCGCGTGTACGACTGAGTAGTGACAATATAAATGTGATCAGTTGGGTTACCCCGCCGGAGGGTCGATCGCGGGTCTGCAGGAGGGTTGCGAGACCGTCATCGCACCGGCTCCTTCGTTACGGGATATTTAATAGGTTCCCATGTAGTAGTTTAGAATTTGAATAGCTTAATAAATCTATCTTAGTGGACTAGCTTGTGAGTCTCATTCCCCAAGAACCATCCATTCCAACCCCTACCACTCGGGGTCCATCCTCACCATGTGAGTCCCTACGGTGCCACGGTAGCGCGTAGTAGGGTTGGCTACCTGGCACCCAGACAAAACTAGTAACCTTACCCAGTTCTGTCAGAAGTGTTACAACGTGATGACAAAGTGGGAGGTTACAAAGTGATGTCAAATTAGGGATCTTACATATTATATATTTACACTCTACGACTATCGTAATAATTATTTTGCTATACCATCATATATGGTTCTATCTGTTGGAATACATATATACATATATTTAATTATATTTTCAATGAATAAATATCAAAAAAGGCATTTAATGGTTTTTCCTTAATGTTATGAATAGTGAGCATACCCTTAGGATATTTGTTTGTTTACTTATGTGTTTATTAATCCTTTATTCTTTTTTGGGAACTTATATACTTTTGAGGATGGCCGTCTAATAATCTTTCCCGCAACAAGTTGAGTTGCATGCTGTGAGTTTCAGGTGTCTGTACTCAGACGATTGAAACAATTACTCAAGCGACTCCCTCTGATTGTGTTGTTGGTTTTTTTTTTTTAACTATTTGAGCCTTCTATTATGATTAGTTAGGTAAAGGAGGTTTCAAATAAATATATTTTTATAGAAATGCAATCTCAAGAAGGAATTATATATAATAATGATTTTGATTTTTTTTTATAAGGAAAAAATCTCAAAGTAAAGAAAACACAGCTACTTGGTGTAAAACTGATAGAGAACATTGCTGCATTGAATTATGTATTGATGCAAGTAGTGAATTGTGTTTCATCTGAGAGAGTGTATTAAATTTAAAGTGAAAATGAATTTGTAGTTTCGTCCTGGTCAAATTCACTTTATTAATTCTAAAGTAAATGCAAACATACAATGATTTAGTCCCTATTCCATTTATTTAATTACAATTAAATGTTAAGTTCAAAAATAATATATCTCTTTTTAAACTTCATTCACCTTTAATCTTATTATTATTAGCACCGCGTCTTACTATCCGTTCAGGTTATACGCACTTACGCTAATGTGTAATGGTAGGGTGATTGTGAGATGAAATAGAGGACCTACAGCTTAACGTGGAATTCGAACCACGGTGGAGGCCTGGCATTCCTCACATTCACAAGTTGTGATTAATACACGTCTTGTCAGAGGTGAAGGAAGGGTTTGGCAATCAGATAAATCTGTGCCAGGACCAAGGATTGAACCCTGGACCCTCAGCATAGAAGTCTGACATCTTACCCCTAGACCACCAGGTCACCCTTTGATCTTCTTTAAACAAAATTAACATTAATTTTTTTCTATATACCGTTATTAATTATATTATTTGTTTTAATGTATTTACTTTATTTACTCATTTTCAAAGTGGTGGAAAACATGTCATGGATGATTGATAAAATAATATTTTGAGAATCATCGCTTTAATAAAGTTTTTCTGTAGTTTTCAGTTGTTTTAAGAAAATATAAAAATTGTTGGAATTCAAAGAAAGGAACCAAAATATTTTTCTGAACTCATTTGTATTTTCACAAATGTGTTACAAAGAAAAAAAGTGTTAAAAACCTAGCTAGTTAAAATAATGTTTTGGCATTTAACCCTTTTGGCTATAAAGTAAAAAAAAAAGTATTTAACAAAATAACTTTGAAATATTATAATTATTTGGAAATCCTAATGTTTATAGCAAAATGAAAGAGCAGTTTACAGAAATGTATAACATGATTTTGTGCGTGGTTAATTGTTCAAAAGGCTAATAAAATGGAAAATCAAATAAAACTTACCTGAAAAAGTCTACAAGTTCAGCTGAAGCATCAATTTCAGCTTGCATGGGAGTTTTTGCTTGTCCTAAAATGGTGGCAGCATTCAGCTACATTCGATTCAAAAGGCTAATAAAATGGAAAATCAAATAAAACTTACCTGAAAAAGTCTACTAGTTCAGCTGAAGCATCAATTTCAGCTTGCACGGGAGTTTTTGCTTGTCCTAAAATCGTGGCAGCATTCAGCTGCATTCGATATTTAGTGGCCATAAGATCTGCTGCTTTGAGCCACAATTCTATTCTTTCATTCAAAGGAACGTTGTCCCACTTTTTCTGGGCTTCAACAGTTGTTTTAATGGCTCGTTGAACAACTTCCTAGAGACAATGACAATGCATTTGTTGCTTTTCTACTTTTTAAATAATAAAGGGCCCATAAGCAATCAAAACAGATTAATCAGATTAAGTTATAACATTTTCATGAATAGAAATAAAATGAAAGGGTGTTAGGAAAAATATAAAGGGATATTGAGAACAGATTATGGAGAATAGTAGTTAGAAAAGGGTATACAAGAGAGGGAGGTGGAGAAGGGTACATATGAAAGGTGAGGTGGAAAAGAATATAGAGTAGAAGGAAATGGAAAAGGGTATATAAAAGAGGAAAATATTTAAGGATATAGAGGAGAGGGAAATAGATAAGATAAGAGAGGGGAGGAAGATGGATAAGGGTACAGATGAGAGGGATATGGATACAAGTACAAAGGAGAGGGAGATTGATTAGGGTACAGAGGAGAGGATATGGATATAGGTACAAAGGAGAAGGAAATGAATTAAGGTACAGAGGAGAAGGAGATGGATAAGGATACAGAGAAGAGGGGGCAGTTAACTAATTTTGTAGTAAAGAAGAAAAAAAATCAAATCAGTCGTTATATATTTCATATTTATCTTATTCAGTAAATCCTGTTCTAACATTGCCCAGTACAATTTTGTTTGGTTAAAAAGGTGTTTAATAGTCTGCGACCCTTTTACTTTCTCTCTATCTTGCAGGTAGAGAAAGTATGGTGATCGTCAAAAAATTCGAACTCAAGATTTTGATGAATCTTGACGTTTCATGACTCTCTGAATCCGAAAAAGTGGTTTTTGAATTTCCGTCTGTCTGTCTGTCTGTCTGTCTGTACGTACCTCCAACTAGAGCCTAAACTGTTTTACCGATTGAGCTGAAACTTGATATCTAGAGTTTTCATAGGGTTGCCCTGAGGGGTTTTTGGAATTGGATATCTACCCCTAAAATTAAGGGTAGTTTACTGAAGGGAAAAAAGAGAAAAAGTCGATTTTCTCAAAATCGGCT